>VWZN01003400.1:7084-19424 GCA_013396955.1 Regulus satrapa
CCCTACAGCCCAGACCCCAGCCCCAGAGGATCCCTCGTGCCCAGATTCCAGTCCCAGGGAATCCCTCGTGCCCATCTCCCAGCCCCATCTCCCAGCCCCTCCCAGCTCTTGCTCCAGGCAAAGCTCTCCTGGCTCCCCTGTGGTTGAGCCTGGGATACAATCGAGGCCTTTCACTCTGTCCTTAGCTCCCAGAGCTGGGATGGGTGATGGTGTCCCTGTCCTGGGGGGTTTGTCCCCTGACAGCTGATGCTGATGGTGTCCCTGTCCCAGGGTTTGTCCCCTTGATAGCCGTGTGTTGGCTGCTCTGCACTGGGAAGGTGTCAGGGCTCCTGATCTTTGGAGAATCCCAGTTTTTGCTCCTGGAAACCATCCTGTGTGTGAAATCCCGCAGCACACTCAGCTGGAGCCCTTTTATCCCCGTTTCTGGCAAAACTCAGCCTCAAACAAACACAAACCCCACGAGCCTCTCTGTGCTTTTCCTTCCACGATTAACGTGCTGCTCTGGCACCCACAGGCTTCAGGCTCTGTCTGACTGTGTCTCATCGCAGCTCAGAGCCTGAATTTTCAGTGCTGAGGATGCTCGGCAGCAGGGCAGGGAAACCTCTCTGCATGAACATCCCCGCAGGGCACCGTCACTTTTCTCCTCCTTATGAACCAAGACACGCTCAAATAAATTAGAACATGTCTCCCATCTCCTTCATCTCCTCACTGGAGGCAGGAGTAGCTGGAATGCTCCCTGATCACTCAGCGCGGGAGCAGCCGCTCCCTGATGGCTCTGCAAACTCATCGTGAGACCCCGGGCTCAGCCTCGCCGACGGCAGCAGGCGCTGCTGGGTTTGTTTAGGAATGATTCATTTCCTTGAGACTTGTGATTCCGATGCTTTTCTGAGCGTGTTGGAGCTCTGTTGCTTTGCTCCAGCGGTTTGCACTTCATTTTTAGTGCCTCTGAACGCCCTGGCTGAGCGGGCTGGGGTTGGATGTGTGGCTTGTGGGGAGGATGAGCCCATCGCCCCCTCTCCTCATCCCAGCGGGGCTGCAAAGTGCAGTCAGGTAGATTTTGAGGCTGACCAGCACAGCTGCTTTGCTTTGCTTCCCCCAAAGCACCACCGTGGTTAAATGAGGAAAATCCTTCGGGGTTTTCTCGTGGCTCAGCTGTGGCAGCAAGATCGGGGCTTGCAGCAGGGTCTGTGCTTGGGGTGTTGCCCCACGGGAAGCTAAAGGCTGGGAGGGAGCATGGAAGGGATGGACACACACTCTGCAAAGCGTTTTGTGCATTTGCAGAGGGCTGAGTTTGCTCGTGGAGTTGGTGCAAGGAAGGAGGCGCGTGCAGAGCGGGCGGTGGGTGATGCTGTGCCATTCACGGCGTTTGGGTTGGCATCCAGGGAAATGTGTCCCTTCTCCCAGGCCTGGAGGGTGTCAGCACCGTGGGATTTGCTCCTTGGCTTTGGGCAGATGGGCTCCTCTGTGCCTCAGTTTCCCCACCTGTAAATGGCAGCGAGCAGCTTCAGGAAGGGTTTGCAATGAAACTCCCGGGGAAGGAAGAGGCAGTTTTGAAACAGAGAAAGAAGCGAGGACTCCTCCAAAGGTTTTATGGGATTCAGCTTTCTTGGGGCTGGAAAAGCCTGCAGACCCTGCCCCGGATTCCCCAGTAATTCAATTATTTCCCATGGCTGGAGGGAGGTCTGAGGTTTCATGCAGCTTCCCAGGCTGCTAGCTCTGCCTTCAGATTCCCATCAACATCCTCCTCTCCCATGATTTCTTCACTCTGCATTTACCCTTTCCCACCCTTCTGGCCCATTTCTCCTGAAATCTCTGTGAATTTGGGCTGAGAATCCTCTTCTCCCTCCTTGCTGGCCTCTGCTTGGAGCTGCCACTGTGTCTCCATAAAAATTTAACCTCACGCTGTCGCAGTGGATCAGAAACCAAACATAAGAAATTTGGGCTTAAAATGGCCCTGGCTGCTAGGAATTCGAGTGTGCAGAAGGGATGAGGAAGGAGCTGCTGTGAACTGGGTGTTGCATTGAAGGTTTGAAGGCTTCTCTGCCTCTGCCTGTGCCTTGGTGAGTGCAGGTGCATGAATGATATTCCACACTTCAAATCCCTCAGAATTCAGGCAGGAAATTGTTCTGCAGCATCAAAAACAAGCCTGGGCTGTTCTCTTCCAGGGCTGGAAATTTTCAGGGATGTCTCTCCCATCCTGGTTGCAAGATGTTCTGAGAAAGCTCAGGAGGGGAGAGTTGGGGACCCGGGTCCAGCTGTTCCCTTGGGACATCTCCTGGGAACTTGGCTTTACTGTCCTGTTTTCTTGACCAAACAGCCATGCAATTCCCTTGGAGGAGAGCTTGACACAAGCACCTTTATCAGCCAGTGTGAGACTCAGTCAGAGATATCAGTTTATTTGATAAGATCTGTTTTCTTAACAGAAACCCTGTGTTGATTGGCATCAATTAAATCTTCCTATTTAATTCCGTATTAAGACTCCCAGCCATTCCAGCATATTGTTTGGGATCAGTGATGGATGGCCAGACCCATCATTTTTTCAGGTCACTTTGTTTATCCCTTAAAAAGCTGTCCCAAACAGGAGCTGTTTTCCAGTCCTCTGGAAGGACTCTGGAGATGCTCAGTACTTGCATTCCCAGGCGTTGTTTTGCCAGCTCTGAGTGTTTAGGTAGAAGTTATTTGGCTCAGCCAATTAACAAACATCCAATTTTTATGGCTGCTGTTTAATATCCTCTATTTCTCTTGGGATGGAGAGGATTTCCTCACCCCTGTACAATGGAAAGACATCTGGATCCCTTCAGGAGCCAGAGCAGCTCCTCAATGCTCCTGGTTTCTCACTCCCACTGCTGTTCTTACTGGATCCAGAGAAATAACACCATTGTAAGGCTGAGGACTTGACATTTCTTCTGGCAAGGATACAGCTTGGAAAGGCTCCAGGGTACCCCAAAGCACTGGATTATCTGCCTGGCGGGAATTAAAATTGTTATTTACCACTTCATCTGCAGAGTCCCAGCTCCACCATCACCTTCTTGCCCAGTGGCATTTCCTGGGCTGAAGGTGCTGTTTGAGTCTAATTTGTGCATTTATTTGTTTACTCAGCATGTAATGCTCGAGTGATCCTTGAGGATCCTGGCAGTTTGGAGCCCTTCCCAGCTGGCAGGTGGGAGGGGTTTCGTCCCCCAGCAAGCCCAGTCCAATAAAGCTCATTAGCTTTAAGCCCAGGAATGGTCCTGCTGGCACTTCAGGATAAGCTGGTGCTTGAACAATTGCCTGGGCTGAGATCTTTGCTCGGGGCACGAGCCCCTCTGGAATCTCATTTCCCCAGTGCTGCACTGCCTCGCAAGGGGATCTTTGCTCCTGGCAGGAATTCCCATCTCTTTCCTTTCTCTGCTGGATTTTAGCTTCCCTGTAGCATAATTTCTACATCCCTAAAACTTCAGCATCCCCCTAGCATCATCATCATCATCATCCCTGCAACATTATCCCTGCAACATTATCCTTGCAGCTTCATCATAACTGCATCCTCATCATCCCTGCAACTTAATCCCTGCAACATCACCATCCCTACGTCCTCATCATCCCTGCAGACGCATCCTCAGCCTCCCCACATCGTCATCATCATCATCCCTGCATCCTCATCATGCCTGCAACATCACCATCCATATGTCCTCATGATCCCTGGAAATGCATCATCATCATCCCACCAACTTCATCCCTGCAACTTCATCTGCAATTTCATCACAGCTGCAACATCACTCTCCCTGCAGCCTTATCATCCCTGCAACATCATCAGCCCCACATCCTCGTTATCCCTGCGTCCCCCTTGTCCCTGCAACATCTTCCCTGCATCCTCATCATCCCCGAAACATCCTCGTTATCCCTGCATTATCCCTTCATTCCCACATCCTCATCGCTGCTGCAACTTCACCCCTGCAACATCCCCGTTCCTACCCCCTGATCCCTGCAGCATCCAGAGCCAGAGAGGGTCTCTCCCTCCTCAGTGCATGGATCCCACCTGGCATATCACCATCCTGCTTCTCCCTTTGGAGAAAACAGGCTGATTTTGGGGCTGAGCTGGGACCAGGCAGGTCCTGGTGCCTCAGACCGGGCTCTGAGCAGTGGCTGTGGCTCCTCCCAACCTCTCCCTCATCACCAGCTGCTAATGAAACACCCGGCTCAGACAATCTGATCTGGGCAGCTGGGATGCTCTGGTTGCCAGGGTGTGAAGTAAAGGCAGAACACAGATTTTTTTTTTTGGAAGATGAGAGGAATAAAAACGTTTGCATGAAATTTCTAGAAATGTCAGTATCGCAAGGGCAGAGCAGAGCATCTCCCCATATTAAAATAAGCATCAATCCCTTGAGTGTCGAGCTACGGATGCAATTCTGGCACTGCAGAAATTGGGGGATTTTGGGGGCCTTTGCTGGACACTCCCATCCCCAAATCAAAATGGATTTGGGGTTTGTGCTCTGTGGGAGGGACCCACAGTCCAAGCCCTGGCTCCTCCCATCACCTGGACTGGATTTATAAAACCAACCTGTTGCTCAGTATCTCGTGAATTACAGCAGGTCAGAACAAACCCAGCTTGATTAAGATAAAAACATGAGGAAAACCCACTTGGTACTAATTATTCTGGATTTGGAACTTGCCATTAATGTGAGATAGCAGTCAATAACAAGAATATATTTAATGAATCTTTTCCCTATCTTTAGCTCACTTTAGACTGTGTGGCATCTAGTCCATTAAAAAATTTTAATTAGAAAATTTTCATTTTTCATTTGTGGGAAGTGGAGTTGGAAATTTGCCAGGGGTGACCAATGTGCAACTTCTCTTCCACTTTACTTGAAAACAAAGAAGCCTGTTCTTGTTTTCCAAAGCAGGCTGTGCATAAAAGTGGTTCTTTGCTTTGCCCAACAGATCACAGAAGAAGTTTTGAAATGAAGACCTTCAGGGCGGTGTTGAGAAATAAAACATCTCCAAGGAAAGGACAAACATCTGAAACATCCCCGACACGGTGACCGACACTGCCGTGGACTGACTGACAGAGGGCCTGTCCTCCCCAGCTAAACCCAGTCCATATTTCATATATATATATTTATATATGGAATATTTCCCACTTTATCTGTGTTTTCTAACAAGTGCATTATGTAGAAGGGAACATCTTTGGAGCCAGATTATCTTTAACTCATGTGCAATATAACAAGACTGAGCAAAGCCAGGGAAAAGGAGGAGGAGAGGTGGAAGTCACTTGGACATTACTTCAGTCTTTTTTTTAATATTATTTAAAAAAAAAAAAATCTCTTGAAAGATGGAGCAACCAGAAAGGAAATGTTAAGCAGAGCTGCTAAAACTCAGTCCAAGTGTTTTGCTCGGGGTGGGAGGGAGTGGGGGGAAGTTTGGTTGCTGTCGCTGTTCCCTGGTGAAGGCCACGGGCTGTTCTCAGCTCTTCGCGAATCATTCCTGCTCCATTTTCTCACTTTCTTGGAAATGCCCTTTATAAGTAGCTCTGTGCTGTACCAAAGGCTGTGATTTACTTTAAGTCCTTATTTAGAAAGAAACATCTCTGCTGGTGCTGAGGAAAAGGGTGTCGAACAGTTGTGCCTTGCTATCGGGACCACTCCACAAAAAAACTAAGGACAAATTGAATTTCCAGGGTAGAAAGGGTCTAAAACCCCAATTCTTGGCTGACCATGCTCCTGCTTCATTTCATGAGAGCCTCTCTGCCCTTGCCTGCACTTCCACAGTACCCCAGTCTTGTGGGAATATTATAGTGTTGCCTTGCTAATTCTGTAATAATCGGGAATTCCACCCCTCCTTTGCCCGTTGCTGTTTTATTTTGCACGTTGAGGTTTTTGGTGGCAGGTTTCGAGCTGTGGGTTGCCCATACTGGGCTGGGAAGCTCTTAAAGCTGGGCTTTCAATAACCTCACTGTGTTTCCTAGGAGTGCATGGATCAATATTATCCTGGTGCCACGAGATAAATGATGTGCAAAGGGATAAATGCAAACAGAAGAGGGGTTGATGATCTCTCCTGCTTCTGGCTCCCTCTTTTCCCCTTTCCCAGCCTCATCCACCTGCTCATGAGGCCTCTATCCCAGCTTGGGGACTGAAACCCTCCCAGCACAGCCCCCGTCGGAGCAGCTGAGTGGAACTTGGAACAGTGTTGGATTTAAGGGTGGACATAATGTTGGAGGGACTCGGAAGAGCACAGGAACCTCTTTGTCTGCATTGCAATAATTCCCTGGGAATGGTTTGGGAAAGTCAATTTGGACTGGACAGAACCAAGTGAGCTGGAGCTTCCTCTGAAGCAGAGGCTGCTCAAGGGGGGGTAACAGCAGCCAGAATGATTGTGTGTGGGACAGACCCTTGAGCGGACGCTGCTGATTGTCTCTGGTGTCAAGGACAAGCCTTGAGGTCCCCACCAGGGGAAGGTGGAGCTAAGGACCACTCTTCCAGAGGGGAGCACCAACACCTGGACCCTTCCCCCAGTGGAGCTGTTCACTCTCGGCAGACAGACCTGGGATGCCTCGAGGCACAGCCCCAGTGAGGATGCACTGAAACAGCCCCCGGCAGGAAGGCTCGGACGTGGGAAAACTCGGGAATACTCAAGGCAAAGCAGCCAACTGTCTGCACCACGTTTCTGTCCTGCAGAAGAGCTTTGAAGATGAATGAGAACCCTGCACACAAACGTCAGCGGAAATTCGAGTTGAGAAATTCCCTTAACACTGGGAAATGATGTGATTCTTACAAGGAATGTGTCGGCTTTGGTGAGGTCGCGTTTATTTTGTTTGTTTTAAAAACACGGATAATTTCTTGGCTGGAATTCCTTCTCCTGCCTTGGCAGGTGTGCCACTGGTGGTGGAGACTTTGTTCATGGCAGAAGGGCTTGGGGGGGGGCCCAAACACAGAAATCTCCAGGGCTCTGCACAGGTGCAGGTTGGGCAGAATGGGCTGAGAAGGCAAAAAGAAGCAAAAGTGTTAAACCCAGCAGTTTTAGTCAATTTAATCAGTTGGAGAATGAAGAGCAAATATGGATCTGGCTCTCAGTAGGACATTGCTCCTCTTGCATTTATTCCCAGCATGGAAGAAACCCCGTGGCCACTGAAGGTGTGGGTAAATGGAAGAGAAGGGGCTGGTGCTGCCGGCACCTGCATTTACCACGGCTTTAACAGCACGAGGTGCAGAGGGAGATGGGGATCGGGGGCCAGGATTGCTGGAAGAGCACATGGAGCAGGTCCCTGAGCCCACGGAGATGAGCAGGGGGTGCCAAGGCTCGGCAGGGATGCCGGGGAATCACGGAGGTGAAACAACCCGCGGTGTGAAATCAATGCAGTGCGAAAGCTGCCCGCACAAATTAGAGCTGATGACAGCAGTGGCTCTCATTAACTTGGTTTGGCTGTGCCCTGTCCGGAGGCCAGCCCGTGGTGGGGGTGAGGAGAGGGAGCTTCTCCTTGGCGTCTTCCAGCAAATTTCTCCTGGGGCAAATCCCCGCAGCAGCCGGGTGCTCTGGGCAGGGACGGCAGCGTCCCTCCGGGTGTCCCTCCCCTGCCCCTGCACTGAGGAGCTGTGTCCCCTGCCTGTCTCACCCCAGCACCCAAATGAATTATTGCTCGGGCCAAAAAATCTCAGAGACCTTAAACGACCCCTTTAAAAAGACCCGGAAAAGTGCCCGGTGTTTGGGGGAGGGCTGAGCCCTTTCCATGGCAGGGAGCTCCCAAGTGCTCTTCCCCATTGCCGTGGAGGGAGCTGTGGCAGGCTGGGGGAGATGGAGCTGGCCCTTTTTTGGGACATCTCACCTCCCAAACCCCTAAGGAGCTGCAAATCATCTTTGTTTGCAGCCTCCCCGCAGCGTGACAGGTTCTCAGTGTGCTCTTGAGCCTGCAAAGGAGACTGAACAAAGCTTTAGCAGCTCTGGAATCGTGACAGACTGACCCCAAAGCCACTTTTCCACCGTGCTGATGGGTTCGGGCTGCAAACAGCCAAGGCCACCATGAAAGGAGGGGGGCCCCGGCTGCCCACACGGATAAAGGCACATTAACAGGAAGAGAATTGATTTTCTGGATTGCAGCACAGACCTGGATCTTGGGAGGCCCTGGTCCCAAAGGTGTTATATTTAGTTTCTTTTGGAACATGATCTAGTAGCCCTTAAAATGGGGGATAGAATGTATCAGTACTAAAGTTATTTTTATTTTTCACCAGTGTTACAGAGAGCTTTTTTATCGGGTGTGTGTGCGTGTGTGCGTGTGTGTACAACATAATTATACCTCGTCTGTTTTCAGTAGCCACTCGTTACAGCATCTCTCTGTTAGGGCTCAAAACTGTATTTTGATTATTAAAGTGGTGGGAAAAAACCTTTTCCGTGGGGAAACCCAGCCCCCGGGCATCTCACACTGATGACAATCTTGCCAAATGCCACCTCTCCCCGGTGTTGTACATTCTGGCGCTGACGACGTCGCTCCGTGCTCTCGGGTTCCTTGTGCTTGGTCGCTGAGCCAGCTGGGTGTTAATGTGCTTTTCCACAATAATTGGGAGTTTGATAGTCTTTAACTGTCCGTCCAGTGTATTAATCTGTGTTGCCACCACTCTGAGCCCAGCCTCGTGTATGTTCGGATAACCATCGTGCCACGGCAGCAGGAGCGCAGGGCTGCGTTTGGCAAGGGAAGACAAATTAAAAATGTATCCAGCCGATTAAAAAAACAAAAAAAGGGAGCGATTTAATGATGGCTGACATCAAGAGAAGATCCAAAAAATAGCGTGCTTTGATTCCCATAATCATCCCAAGGCAGGCTGCTCATCTTTATTCATAGCCCTTCAAAGCCGTGTTCCGAGACGCCCGAGCAGCTCGGAGCTGTCGGAGCTGTCGTGCTCAGACGGAGCTCTTTAGACGCTGAACACGCACCAACCCTTCCCCTTTTAATTTTAGGGTGCAATTAAAGTGATGAGAGCTCTGCTGTTGGCTCCGTGCTGGCGGAGAGGCAGGAAAAGCGGATCTGGGGAGCCGGGCTGGTGTGGGGTCACGTAAAGCCGCTTCTTTTAATGACATGTTTTAAGCTGTTTTAAGAAGGCAGCAAAATTAGAAAGCAAAAGATCTCCAGAAGTGCTTTAGGGCACTAACGAAGGCTCAGGGGACACAGCACAGGGACAGGGCTTAGCAGTGAGGCTGGAAGGGGCTGTTGCAGGAGGTGAGGGAATACTGGGAAGCTGCTCTGCCCTGCTGGATTTGGGGGAAAAGTCAGGATTTGGTGAGGCCCTGGCACAGGGTGCCCAGAGCAGCCGTGGCTGTGCCCTGAAAGTGTCCAAGGCCAGGTTGGATGGAGCTTGGAGTAGCCTGGGACAGTGGAGGGTGGCCCTGCCCATGGGAACAGAATGAGCTGTCCCAGCCAACCCAAACCGTTGTGGGACTCTATTAATTTGTGATTCTGTGGGTCCTGCAGTCCCATCCCAGCCTCCAGCCTGTTTCCACAGGCAAACCCCTCCAGGATTGACATCTCAGAAACCAGCCTCGAGCATGCTGGAGGCTTCATTACCTCACACACTTGGGTGTTTTCTGACCCAGGTGTTCAAATGCTGTTATTGCTACTGAATCCTTCTAAAATTACTGAATTTCTGAGATTGAGTTTTTCTTCCCTGAGTGCTCCCCACTCTCCTGCATTGCACAAATCCAGCTGGAGGTCTGTCTCTAACCTGAGATTAAAGCCAAGCAGCAGCTCTGGGTGAATTAAATTACACGCTCTAATCCCCATATTTTCCACCAGCCTCCGATGCAGGTAAATTATGCTTCTTTTCCCCATTTTTCCTTCTTGGTCCACAAAGATGCCATCAGTGCAGGTGTAAAGGGAATGGCCCGAGGTGGTTCTGACTGGTGTTAACACATCTCTGACCACTGCAAGGCCAGGCACAGCTGCTGAGTTTTATATGCACCATTCCTATTCCAGAGAATGATTTCAGAGCAGGACAATTTGCCTGGCAACACACAAGTCATGGATAGAGCTGGAATTGTGAATCAAAAGGTATTAAGTGGAAATGTAGTCAGGAAGTGCCTGAAATATTGGAATTTTAATGCAAAACTCTGTTGGCTGCCACGTCCCTTGTGCTGCCATTGGCACACTGAAATCCGACTTGGTTCTCCCAAGTGCTCAGGCCTTGCAGGAAAATCCCCCTCACTGCTGGAGGGATTCCATGGCAGAATTTGGCACCTTGCAAGGAGAACAGGCTCTTAATTCATCACCTGAGACCCGAAGACATAGCAAAAGGGAGGCTTTGCATCAGGAGAAGCTCGTGTTTTGTAATTTCCCATCCTTTACTATGCAAATGATTTTCGTAGAATATTCCCAGGATGGAGACGGCTGGATACAGTTTTGAATTTGCTTTCCTTCCTTCACACGTGCAAGTGGGTAGTGCAGAACTGTCTCACCTGGGACATGCACTGGGTCTAGGGACAGTGAAATATTGGGAAATTCTGTGTGTCCAACTGGAAATCTGAACTCGTTTCTAAATCCTGACTAATCAGGTGCCACAGGAGCGATGCGATTTTGGACTGGAGATGTTAAATGCAGTCCTGTTACTCTGAATTCATTTTAAATTCTGGTTTTCCCAGTGAGCTGTGTTGCAACTGTTTAAAACTTGGGATTTTTTTTATACCAGTCTGATGCTAAAACCAGCTGCTGCATCCCATCGTCCTGGTGACTCCACCATGGTGTGGGCCTTGTGTTCAGTTCCCGGTTTAAAAAAAGTCAATTCTGTGATTTTTTTTTACCTGATGTTGAATTTATTTTTAATTTTTTTTTTCTCATTAGAACTTGAAACTGTTCTTTCATATGCAAAGTTCAATAAAACAGCTGAACCGCAACGTGTGGTGTTTGATACTTTGGAAGTGGGTGAAGAGGAGGTACTGGGATGGAAAGGGTGATGTGAGGATGAGGTTTGAAGAGTATCCTCTAATGTGAACTCATTTTTCAGGATGAAAATAAACTGAAATTTAATGGCGTTCACGAGAGTCAAATTAACCCTGCTAGAGAAATAAAATCCTGGGGTAAAACCTGCACATTTACAGCATCCTGCCCAGCCACCCGGACTGAGGAAGCTCCAGGCAAACCCTTACAATTCTGATGAGGTGTCACAAGAAGGAATGTCGCTGGGAGTGCTTGGGGCTTTGCACCCACCCGCTCTGATCATGGGTGCAAATCCTGCAAAAGAGCTCAGAAGTTCGTTTGAAAACCTTGTTCTTGGCTCCTGTGAGCTTCACCCAAAAGTGAATATGGTCAAAGAGTGTCAAAGTTTTAGTTTAGGTTTTCGTTTGCCTTAAAAATACTGAAGTTGTTTCTCCTGTGTTGCCCAGAGCTGTGACTTGCCCCATCCCTGGGAGCAGCCAAGGCCAGGCTGGAGAAGTCTGGGCTAGTGGGAGGTGGTTTCACCCGTGCCAGAGGGTGAAACATGATGAGCTTTGAGGTCACTCCCAACCCAAATCATTGTAAGATTCCATGGCTTGATGATTCCATGATAAAATGACTCGAGCTGTGCATACAAGCGCTGCTGTGCTGTGTTCCAGGTCCCGGGGCTGCCGCAAGGGGATTTTATTTTAGTGGCCACTGAGCCAGGAGCACGGACTATTATCCCAGGTGACTTGGTTATTTTTGTGATCCCAATTCTGGGACCGAAATCCAGGAGGAAATCCTGCAAAAGGTTTCAGGTGCTGAGCTGAGGGCTCAGAGCTGGGAGCAGACCAGCAGCCGCGTGTGCCCACAGCCACCATGGACAGGATCACACCAGGGGAAGTCAGCAGCGATGGAGAACCTCGAATTCCCAAACTTTACAGAACTTCTCTGCCCTGTCAGCCTCAGGAATTGTAAGAAGGGCAAGGAAGTTCTTAGAAAAGCAGCACTGTGTGCTGGAACTGCTCTGTGCGGTTTCACCTCTCTCTGCTCTCGGGGTTTGCTGCAGGCACCAGCTCTGCTGGGGGAAGACAATCCCTGGTGTAGAAGAGTCAGCTCCGGCTCAAAACCTCCCAAATCCTCTCAGTGTGACTGTGCTGGAGGGTACCACAGTGACTCCTGGCTGCTGTGCAGGGCAGGGCAGATTTTGGGCTGGTTCAGGGGCTCTCTGAGGGTGGGTTTCAGCAGCTCTTGCTGCTTTGTTCTCTGCTGTGACCGTGATCTCTGTATCAGCTCCCCGAGGTGTCTCCAGCTGCAGGTTTCCATTGATGTGGGGTTACCTGGGGGTGCCTGAACATCCGGGCAGAACGGGATGGGGCACACTGGGACACGGATGGGGCATGAACGGCCCCAGCCAAAACCAGGCCTGGTTGGGAAGGACAGCCAGCATTGCCTGAGGAGCCAGGGGGA
>VWZN01003400.1:29978-47575 GCA_013396955.1 Regulus satrapa
TTTTTAAACTGGGATTTTTCTTTTTAGCCAAAAAATAAGCCCTGGTTTACCAATGCCAGTTTTTCCACGCTGGTTTTGAACAGGTGACAGTTCCTCAGGTGTTTTTTCTGTTCCACCTAATGGGTTTAGATGAGAGTTGTTGAACTCTGTCCCAAGGAAGGCAAATTAACCCCTCCAGGAAGGGGATAGACGTGCTAGAGAAGGGATCTTCTCTCCTCCCTCCAACTTTATTCCATCTCTCTCTTTCTCAGCAGGGGCGATTTTCTTTCTTCTTCTTCTTCTTCTTCTTCTTCTTCTTCTTCTTCTTCTTCTTTTCTTNGCAGCTCAAGACACTTGCCCAGTTCCCAGAGACCTTGCTAGGGGATCCCAAAAAGAGGATGAGATATTTCGACCCTCTCCGGAACGAGTATTTCTTTGACCGGAACAGACCCAGCTTCGATGCGATTTTGTACTATTACCAGTCCGGGGGGAGGTTGCGGCGGCCGGTGAACGTGCCCTTAGACATCTTCTCCGAAGAGATCCGCTTCTACGAACTGGGGGAAGAAGCCATGGAGATGTTTCGGGAGGATGAAGGCTACATCAAGGAAGAGGAGAGGCCTCTGCCTGAGAACGAGTTTCAGAGACAAGTGTGGTTGCTCTTTGAGTACCCCGAGAGCTCGGGCCCTGCCAGGATTATAGCTATTGTCTCTGTCATGGTGATTTTAATCTCCATCGTCAGCTTTTGCCTGGAAACGTTGCCCATTTTTCGGGATGAGAACGAAGACATGCACGGCAGCGGGCTGAGCCATCCCACCTACTCCAACAGCAGCATGGGGTACCAGCAGTCCACTTCTTTCACAGACCCCTTCTTCATCGTGGAGACACTTTGCATCATCTGGTTCTCCTTCGAGTTCTTGGTGAGGTTTTTCGCCTGCCCCAGCAAGGCTGGTTTTTTTACCAACATCATGAACATTATAGACATCGTAGCCATCATTCCCTATTTCATCACCTTAGGGACAGAGCTGGCCGAGAAGCCAGAGGATGGTCAGCAGGGCCAGCAAGCCATGTCCTTAGCCATCCTCCGAGTCATCCGCTTGGTGCGGGTCTTCAGGATCTTCAAGCTCTCCAGGCACTCCAAGGGGCTGCAGATCCTGGGGCAGACCCTCAAGGCCAGCATGCGGGAGCTGGGCCTCTTGATATTTTTCCTCTTCATCGGCGTCATCCTCTTCTCCAGCGCCGTCTACTTCGCCGAGGCCGACGAGAGCGAGTCCCAGTTCCCGAGCATCCCCGATGCCTTCTGGTGGGCTGTGGTTTCCATGACGACTGTTGGCTACGGAGACATGGTCCCCACAACCATCGGGGGGAAAATAGTGGGTTCCTTGTGTGCCATCGCTGGCGTATTAACGATTGCCTTACCAGTGCCCGTCATAGTGTCTAACTTCAATTACTTCTACCACCGGGAGACCGAGGGAGAGGAGCAGGCTCAATATTTGCAAGTAACCAGCTGCCCAAAGATCCCCTCTTCCCCTGACCTAAAGAAAAGCAGAAGTGCCTCTACTATTAGTAAGTCTGATTATATGGAGATTCAGGAAGGTGTAAACAATAGCAATGAGGATTTTAGGGAGGAGAACTTGAAGACAGCCAATTGCACCCTAGCTAACACAAACTATGTGAATATCACCAAAATGCTAACTGATGTCTAGTCGCTAAAATCTAGTCCCGTATTTAAAGCTGAAGTGGAACAATTGCAGATATTGAGTGCTGCTCTGCATTGTAGTTAATACAGTATTTTCTACGGTGTATATTTGGTTCTGCATGGGAAGCAATAGCTGTGTAAGTGACTTTTAACCTTTGATTTCAGCACCGAATAAGCGTCCGTGCAAAAAAAAAAACAAAACAAAAACCCAACAAATCCAAACCATTTTGTCGCCCTTCTCCCATCCCAGGCTCGTGGGTTTCCAAAGATACCGAGGGGACGGGCACTTGGAGCAGCGGGATGGGGATGTGGGGGGCAGGTCCGGGCCATCCCAGGGTGCCACGAATCCTGGTCCCTGTCCCGAGCGACAGCCAGCTCCCAGGCACAGCTGGGAACAGCTGGGAAAGGTCAGGCAGAAGTTCCTGGAGGGCCGCTGCAGGCGTGGGGCCGGGCTGCTGGAGGGCTCGGGTTCCTGCCCCGGGAAAGCCGAGCGCGAACGCGGCGCCCGGCTCGTGTTTCATAACTGAAAATGCTGCATGCTGCAATAGTTTCAGCCACTGCAGTGTGCCAGTGTGAGGCCCAGGGGAGGGATAATTAGTGTGACGGCACATTATTTATTAAGTCTTAAATTTTCTATGCGAGGCATCGGGAGGGACGAGTAAATAAATCAAGAGCTTGGAATTTATTTATTTATTTAGATGACACTTCCATCATCAATATTTCCAGGATCACCAAAGACACCTCCACTGACACATTGAAAATGAGTTGGAAAAACATCTTTTTTTATATCTATATATAAAACTGGAGCAACTATGCTGTGGCCTATAATATATTTATACTGCAGTGAAATTTAACCAGTAATACAGTAAAGCTGCATGGATATTTGTTGCATGAATCTGAATATTTAATACACACACAAATATATATTTTCTTAGTAGACTATACAGTATTCATGTTTATAGTGTTTATAGATTCTCCGGTGGCTCGAAGGAGATTCATGGGAGTTAAAAAAATCTCCATTATGGTTAAAAACCGGATGGGGAAGGCGTGTGCTGACAACAGTTGGATAGATAACAGTGCAAAGCCTGAGAGATAACAAGGCAAAGCCTGAGTGTTCGAGCATCCAGACACAAGAGCTGACGAATGCGAGCCAGGGAAGGTGAGCTGAAAGTTAAACACCTGCGCTCATTATGGGGCGAGTAATTAGTCATTAATCGTGGTGTCAGGAGCAGAAACCACGGCAGATCGGAGAGGGCACGAGGAGCAGGTGGAATAGCAGGTTCCAGCTCTCCTGACTTGTTTGTTCAGCAGTTTTCAGCCGTTCCCGTAGAATTCCCGTGTGTGTGTGTGTATAGATATTTAGAGAGCGACTACAGGGCCGAATCCTCAGCAAACAAAGCCCTTGGGACATCAAGGGCTTCCCAGCTCAGGGCTGCTGGGATGGTGGGACATGGGCTGGGGCAGGGTGGCCTGCCCCTGGAGCCCTTGGGGTCACCAGGGCAAGGTGCGTTTTGGGCTTGAAAGATCCTTTTCAGCCCCCTCAGGGCTGGGGGTTTGTTCCTTTTTGATGGAGCAGGCATGTGCTGAGGGGGCTTGGATTCAAGCTGGCACCTCTTGAGCCTTTCTTTGCCTTCTTCCAGGGTGCTTAAGAGCAGTGGGTCAAGGTGCAGAGAGCCTGAGGTTCTCTCTCTTCATCCCCAGTGTTATTTGGGGATGGCTGAGAGCTGTTGACCCATGGGGAATCTCACCCGCTTTCCCCATCCCTGTGTGGGTTTGCTTGTGCTTTCCCCATTGCTGACAATCCTCAGGGAGAGGCGCCCTATCCCTCTTCCAGGTCAGAGGAGACGGAGGAAAATCTCTGCCAAGGTCACGGTTGAGCAAAGCCTCCCTGGGCTGTGGAACAGGGTTCGGTTGGGGTGAATTTGGGCTGAACTGGGGCATGATCAGCCCTGAAACTTTGCATGAAGGGTGAGCACAAGGAGCTTGAGGAGAGGCCAGCCAGACCCTTCTTTCCTGGGAGAGGAAAGCCCTGGTCCTGACAATAATCCAACCGGTGCTACAGTATCTACAGCAATGGCTCCAAACGGCTGCTCCAGAGCAGGATCCATCTTGTGCTGACGGGGCTCCGCTAGGCCAGGTGGAATCACTCCTCAGTTTTATTTGATTGATTGATTGATTGACTGATTGATTGATTGATTGATTGATTCCTGGCTATAATTAATTCCAAGCGTGCATGGCAGTCCCTGCTTGTGCGTGGGGCAGAGCACCAGCAGCATCCATGTGCTGGGGTTCAGGGGTGCTCAGGGGTGCCCACCTGTCTTTAATTGGATCTTGTTATTTTGGGAGTCCTGCACTCCCACTTGGCTGCGGCAGCCTGGGAATGGGAGACCCCGAAGCCCCTCCAGGCACGCACGAACAAAGCCAACACAACCAAGAGCAATAAATCTTGAGTGCTGAAGCTCATCCTGTTGGATGGGACAGGGCTGGCGAGAGTTGCCAGCTCGGGCACGATTCCCAGGGCGGTCGGCCAACTTCCATGGATGCAGCTCGTGGTGGGTCCATGGGGACACGGGCTCACATGGGGGAGCTGCTGGATGTGCTGGGATCCTCTGGGTGCCCCTAGCACCAGCTGATCCCATTCTTGGTCAGGGCTGAGGTCTCTTGCTGGTGGTTTTGCTGCAGGTGCTTCGGAGGATGCTGGCACTCAGGGACACTTTGCCAAGTGTTGGGTTGTTGATCACCCATGGGCTTGGGGTCTCTCGGAGGAGCGTTGGCCAAAGCATTGGGTGTGCTGTGGCGGTTTGGTGAGGAGGAAGGTGAGGTTATCCTTTGGGGAGGTGGGGTTTTGAGCAGTGTTCCTGTGGGCTTTCCAAGGCCAGGCAGGAGGGGAGAGCAGATCCAAACATCCAAACCCAATCTCCAAGCTGGGGGGTCCTGGCTGCCTTGGGAAGCTCCACAGTCACACAGCAGGGGCAAATGGGGATGAAGAGCAAGAGGCCACACTCCTGCTGTCAGTGACGTGAGGTGATGACTGTCCCCATGGCAGGGACCAGCACAGCCAGTCCCTTCCTCAGGAGAGATCTGGCACTCCTGCACTGACCCTGGCAGATGTTCCTGGGGAAAACGAGCCCTGGTGGGAGAGCTGCCCTTGCGTGAGACACAGGAAAATGCCCAGGGTCAGTGCTCAGATGGCTGGTTCAGGGTGGGAAGGGTCGCTGAGAGCTGTGGCTGGGAAGGATCCATCAGCCCACACGGAGCAGAAGGGTCCAGACTTCTGCCTCACACAGAGAAATGGTTCCCCTACAGCTTTTAATGGGATTTGTGCCTGCAGGTCGGAGCTCTAGTGCTATTTCTAGCTTTGCTTCTGACTCACTGATGTGATCTTGAACCAGTTTTTCAGGAGGAGACTGTGATATTTTTTTCTTTTTCAATTTTTTTTTCTTAAGGAATGTGGTTTGAGAGAGTCTGGGCCTGTTTCTGTGGAGATGCTGAGCATCCCAATCTCCTCCTGACTCTGAAAGGTGCAAAAATGAGCTGCAAAGAGGCTCAGACTGAGGATGCTAAATTAGGGACTGGGGAAGGGGAGGGTCCCACAGCTGAGTTAGAGTTCATCAGGCCCCTGAACAGAGGTAGTCTGGTTCCTTTCCTCCTCCTGAGGAGCCATTTCCCTTTCTCCATGCCCGGAATGGAAGTCTGGAGCTCTCTGGTCTGCGCTCCTGGCTTGGCACCCGGAGGAGGCAGCGCCTCTATTTTAGTTTTAGCTGCTGTGCCATGGTTTTGGAGAGATGGAAAGCTGTGATTACAGAGCGGGTTGTCTTCTAACACCCAACCTCGTGCCCAAGCCTGCAGGCAGCCCATCAGCCCTTTCAAATCTTCCAGAATATCTGCTGAGGGCAATGGGGTGAGGCTCATGTACCAGCTGGATGCTACCAAGTGATTAGGAAAAAATGATCTCTCTGGAGCACGATGTTTTATTGGGAAAATTAATCTCTGCAGCGACTGTGTCAAAGTCCTACAGATTTGAATACTGAGCTATAAGAAGAAAAGGATCTCTGGATTGGCGTTATGAGAGTGTGGCACGTGGGTGTATAAATATGGGCATATTTGTGCATAAATACACAGAAGGAGAGAAAAAGACAGAGGAGGAGGAGGTATTTCAGGAAGGACCTTGCTTTGTTATCAGATAATTCCTGGGTCAGCCCTTGAAACTGCTGCCAAAGCCTCGTAGCTTTTCCAGAGCTTGCAATGTACTTGGGGATGGTTCCAAGGGAAGGAGATCTGGATCTTGCCTTGGGAGGGGAAGCATCCTGAGGGTCTGGGGGCATTCAGCTCCTTGCACCTCTCTGCAAACAGGAGCTTTGCAGTGTTTCTGTTCCCAACCCCAAGTCCTGGCTTGGGCCAGTCACGACCATTTCTGTGACTGTGCGGGGAAAGCCAAGCAGAGGTTGAAAGGATTTGGTTGAAAGTCGGGTGCTGTGCTGCACCGGGTGGGCTTTGGGGTTATTTTTTGTAATGGTTGGGATTTAAGTCTCTTACACTATGGCATGTTTTGGTCCCAGTGTGGTGGCTCCTACTGTGGAGCCAGGGTAGTTTTATCACAGAATCCTGGAATGGTTTGGGTTGGAGGGACCTTAAAACCCACCTTGTTCCACCCCCTACCATGGACAGGGACACTTCCACTAGACCAGGTTGCTCCAAGCCCTGTCCAACATGGCCTTGAAACCTTTTCTAGAGATCTTTACCGTGAGACCTTATCCCGAGGTTATCCGGGGGAGTTATCCGTGGTGGTCACTCATGGGAGCTGGTCAGTGTGCTGCAGGGGTGAAGCGGGCTGAGGAGCAAGTCAGGCCCAAATTATTTTGGTTTGCACTCAGATGAAGGCTGTGACTCTCTCCTCACACCCTGGCAGCATTTGACCTTCTCCATGTCCCTTGGTGCCTCCTGTTGGGGACCAGCTGCTGCCCCTGCCAGGAGCCCCAAGGGGGGACGAGGGCTCCCCCCTAGCACCAGCCCTGCTCGCCCTTCCCCAGCCCTGTCAGCACCCCTGGCCTCAGTGTCCCTGTGATGTTCCAGCATTTGGCTGCCCAAAATTCACCCTCCTGCTCAGAAATGGGTGCTTCAATCCTGCCGCCTCCCGTCGGGGGAGAGGGCCCAGCCCAGGGGGGAAGCAGCCCTGGGAGCACAGCACTGATTTACACCCCAGCCCAGTTGTGCATGACGAGAGATAAATCCCTAAATCATGTTTTTCCTCCAGAGAGGGGATGGTTTGGCTTGTAGGAGCTGCTGGACTTTGTGTAACCACACCAGGTCCAGGCACATGGACCCTCCACGTCCCCTCCTTGGCCCTGCCTGTCTTTCCTGAGCTTGGGGTTGATCTTCTGGGGTTTTGTTTTTTCTAAATTTTAATTTTTTTTTCTTCTGCTGCCTATGAGATGTAATTATCCACTTGCACTTGCTCCCTCATTGTTTGAGACTGTGCTCTTGTCCTCCAATGTCGTCCCTGAAGAGCAAGGGGAAAAAATGGGTATTGGATCAACCCTGCATGTGGTGCCTAATTTGAGCAAATCAATAGGAAGAGGAAATCCAAGAAGGACTCATCCTAAGGATGCTGGAGCTGAACCTTTTGTTTCCATGGTTACGGGAGAAATGGGACCAGGAATGGAGAGAGGCCTATAAACTGTTAAAGGACGACTCGTGGGAATTTCAAGTCATTTAACCATGCGTTTGCTAGACACAACTTTAGACACCAGCTGGATCCGAATTGCACAGTGTTTATAGAAATTCCTGCTTTATTGACAGCCGGGGGTGCCGGTGGGGGGCATGGGATGGGGCTGGGGGCCCCCGGGTCAATAAGGCTGCCCGTTGTATATAGGTATACAGAGCTGTGTACATACATATCCAAATGAGCATTTGCTGTCTGGTTTATCATCAGTGTATATAATTTATTCTTCACAGAGTATCACAAATTTTTTGTAAATATCGGCACTAATTAAGAGAAAATAAATATGTATATTATTGAGGAGTTATTTTGATATCAGTTCTGTGGAGGGTGGGAGAGGAAAAGGACAAGTAATTATGTTTTTGATGTGTTTTTCTCTACAACTAATCCTGTGAGAAGAGAAAGAAACAGCCTGAAGCAGGGGAAATCAGTTTGTGCTCCACCATCAACCAGGCTGGGGCAGAATCCCAAAAACCCCTGGGAGGAGGAGCTGACGGGTCTTGATGATGGATACTGGACATGCTGCACGGTGTGTACGGCATTCCCATGGGATTTGCTCCAAAAAAGTTCCAGCAGCGATGGCAGCAGAGGGGACGGGGCTGGAACCTGGGTCAAGCTCACGTTCCCCGTGGCTCCCCAGCCGTGGATATCGGCCACATCCATGCAGGTAACGGGGGATGAGTGGGCTGGGGGAATCAGCCTGCCCTTGGGAAACTTGTGGGCACCCAGTGGATGGTTTTGGAAAGCAAGTGATCCCTCTTGGAAGAGGGAGAAGCAAACAGACAGGGATGGTGCTGGTAGCACAGCAGCTGTGGGGTCGTGCCCATGGAGAGGTCTCCTGGTAGGATCTCTGGAAGGAAATGGGGCTGGGATCCCTGGGATGGCTCCAGCTGTCCTTGCAGGGGAGTGGTTGGCTTGTCCCTGCCCAGGGGACATTCAGCAATCTCCTCTCACTCTTTCATCTCCTCTCCCACGAGCGCCTTGGGGCAGCGAAGGGCGGGGGGAGTGTTCGGGGCCTCTGTTCTTGTGGTTTGGGGCTTGCCTGTTTGCTCAGTGGCCCTCACAGGCTGCCCTGGGCTTCTCTTCTCATGGGGAGAACCCTCTCTGTGCACAGAGGACACAAGGGGAATAAAGAGATTCTTCTTCTCCCATGATGGGCTGGCCCTGCTTGGCTCTGGGACGTGGCAGCAGCTGGCAACCCAAGGGTTAGTGCCAAACTTCCTTCTCAGCCCCCCCAAAATGCTCGTGCTGCTCATGGAGGGACCCATGGTGTGGACTCAGAGTCAAGTCTTGGTTCGAGTGTGGCCGTGTGACCAAGGAGATGTCATGTCCCATTTTGTGCCTCAGTTTCCCTCTCTGTAACGCAGTTTGCTGAGCTGGGTCCAGCAAATTGCAAATTTTAATTCAATATTAAGAGAGTGAAAATGCAGAAATGGGTGGCTGAACCCATGCACTGCTCTTGTTGGGGGACAGAAGAGGTGTCCAAGAGCAGCCAGTTATGAACATTTACATGCAGAAAACCATTGGAGTGCACAAAAAGCAACAGAAGTATTTACGAGCAACGCACCCTGAGGGAAGTGTCGCACCATTTGCTGTAGAGCTGAGTGGAAACAATCCCCAAAACTGGGCCACTTTGTGCTCCTCAGCCCCATCTCCAAGCCCTGGAGAGGCTCCAGCCAGCTCTGGCAGATGCCAAACCCTTCCCTTCTCAGTGTCCTGTTGGCTTGTGGGCTCATAAATACCTAAACGCGAAGTGGTACCAGGAGTTTGCAGCAGAGGCTGCTCTGCACGGGCTCTCACGGCGATGGCAGAGGAGGCTGCGAGGCAGACACGGTAATTATTTTAAATTGCCGGGCTGTCAGCGTGCGGCACCAGCCCAGCCGCGCTCCGAGGATGCGGGAGATGCCATCAGGGGTGTGCATCCTTCTCCAGCCGAGCTGCTTGGGCTTCTACACCCTTCAAAGAGGCCAGGAGAGGCTGGGAGAATCACCCACGCGAGGTGGAGACCTCCCCACCCCCAGACAGCTTTTTGTGCCCCTGATCAGCATCTCCCTGCCCGTGATCCCGGCTGCGGCGAGCGGCCGATCCCCGCCGAGCCCAGCCTGGCTGGTTCTGCTGTGCTCACTGACCTACTTTCTGCCACTTTCCTTGCCGAGTGTCGCCTCTCTGGCAGCCAAAACCCCTCAAAACCTCTCATGGATCCAACCCGGAGCTCACAGAGACCCCCGAGGTGTGCATGGTGATGCTCCCCATCACGCGGGGACCACACAATTTGCAGGGGCTCCTCTCCCTGCTGAGGGGCTCAAGCCCTCCAAATCCTGCTCATTTCCATCAAGGAAGGAGAGGATCCAAGTGCCAACAAAGCACTACCTCTGCTGTTCTCCTGGAAAGCTCGGGATGCTCAAACCCTATTACAGCCCATCGCGTGTGCCCCAGGGGCCAGAGGGAATTTTTAGTCCTCCCGACTGCCTGTGAGCAAATCTGCTTCCATTTGGCAAAGTGGGCACTCGGATCCTGGATGCACTTCCTGGGCCGGAGCTGGAGGAGCCCATTAACTGAGATGCTGGGAGTGGGAAAGGGAAAATGTTCCCAGAGCTAGGGATGGTGCCGCCCTCCCTGTGGTGCTCCGTGGCTTTCTGGGGTGGTGGGGCTCGGGTGGGAGCTGGGGCTGAGTTGAGCCATCGCTGCTGCAGTACTGGTGACTCCCAAGAGCCTTAACCAGGCAGCTGGGTACAAAACATTCGCAAGGGTGGGCGTGTGAAGCGGGGCCCCCACAATCTATCTTTAGGTAACCTCTAGGCAAAGGTTTGAAGCTTGCACAGCTCCGAGATGAACATTTATCCTGCAGCTCTAGAAATCAGGCCAGGTCTCTCTTTCTCCTTCCCACTTCCTCCTTGCTCCTTCTTCTCCCTCCTTTGCATTTGTGCTGGGTGTTGAAAAACCTATTCCTGGGAGCAGGTCTCTTGTCTGCACCTCAGCACAGTGTCCAGGGTGGGAGAATGGGGAGTTAGGCAAAGGAGACCAATATTTGGGTGTATTGAATATGAACTTGTGCTTTTACAGAGCCAGGGCTGAGTCTGCCAAGGCCCTGCATCGTTAAGGCAGACAAGATCCAAGGACTAAAACCAGCTCTACCCAAATATTAGAGCTCCCCCAGTCCTGGGGCCCCTTGTTCCAATGTCACCCCAATTTCGTGGAGAAGGCTCTTGGTGTCTTCCTCAGCCTGGAGTGCTGAGGTCCTGCTTGGACGTCTCAGTACCCTGAGCCTGCCTCTGCTGGGGACAAGCCACGGTGAGACTGCCTCATCTTTTTAATCGAAAAAAATAGTGGGACAATCTGGGCCCAGGGGATCTGGGAAGTTTTTCCCAAAGGCTCGGCAGAAGGTTTCTCCTCTCCTGCTCTCTGTGGCTGCTGTTGCTGGGCAAGGCTCGCTCACCACCCTGGGTGGGCCCAGGAGCTGCGGGCATTGATCAGTCCCAGAATTCCATGAAGCTCCACAGACTTGGGGAGGTTGTTGGTTTAAAGGATGCCTTGCTGAGTTCACAGGGACCCAAGGGGACGGGGGCTGCAGCCCCGGGGTTCACAGAGAAACCCCAGGGCTGGCGAGAGCTCAGAGTTTGTTTTGCTGCTTCTTTAATGCAGCCGAAACCCGCTCCCGGCAAGAGCTGCGCCGGGGTTTGGGGAGCTGGAGATGCCAAGGTCATCCTGCTGCTCCCATCGCACGGAGCCCGGCCTGGCACAGCCCACCCGCTGCCCCCGCACTGCCAGGACCCCCTCCCACCCAGCACCTCCCGGGGCCGCGGGCACAGAGCAGGGCCGGGCCCCAGGGATGCGGATTTACCCAGCGAGAGGTGAAGGTTTGGGGCGGGCAAGGGAAGCAGAACAAATCTCTTCTGCCAGGCACCTGCTCCCTGCCTCTGCAGAAGTGCCAAGGGCGCAGCGTTTGAGAGCGGAGCCTTTTCCGCTTAGGAGCGGGGTTGTCTTCCACTGTCCTTTTATCCTTGGCTAATTAAAGGCAAATCTCTGCTGAAGGAACGCGGTTCTTCATAGCTGAGCTTTAATAACTAGAAAGTGGCTGCAAATGCTTGGAGGCAGCCGCAGAAATCCTGGGCAGAAATAGCATTTTTATCTTGCAGCTTACCAGCTTTGGCTGCAGGGATAATAAATTTCTGAGTTGTAGAAGGAGGCAACAGAGGATACAGCCCCGCATCGTCCGAGTTTACAAAAGGATCAGTTGGATAGATCAACTAAACTCGCAACTCCTCCCTGAGCAGGACAGCAGAGATCCCAAGGCAGGGAATTGGAGCAAGGTGACCTTTCAAGTCTCTTCCATCCCAAACCGTTCTGGGGCTCCCTGAGGTTACGAGGCCGTGGTGAGGCACCACCAGTCCCTGGTAGTAGTGTGGGGAAGAGCTCGAGTGAGCCATGTCCCAGCAAACAAAGGTGTTTGCTGCTCTCTGGGCAGCTGGTTCTGGATCCAAGTCCCTCATCCCAGGGAGGGCTCTGCAGGCAGCTGGATCCCAGCTGGAAGGAGCACCACGCAGCTCCAGCTGCTGCAGAGGAAGGTGAGGGAGTCCGGTGCCATGTCCCAAATGTTGGGTGAGATGTTTAAGATGGCTCCTGTGGAGCTCAAAAGCAGGCTGGAAGGTGGGAAGCATGAAGGGAAGATGGATCAAGGCTTTTGCAGCAGCTGCTCTCTGCCCCCTGCCAGGCCTGCATGGTGGGAGGGCTTTACTCCAAACCTTCTGGTTTACCCCTGTGGGAAGACTGGACAGGACCAGGGGGAAGGAGCAGGGCTGCAAGCTGATTTTTCAGCTTCAGCTATCTAAACCCAAGCAGTCTGGTCTGCTGGGGTCACCTGGGGCTCAGTGTGCTCCATGGAGAGACTGGCACCTCCGAGGGATGGAGGGATGAGGCTCCCCTTGGCTGTTGGCCTCCCTCCAGCAACTGCACAGATGGCTGCAACTTCTTCCACTTGCAGACTAGTCTGATCCATGCTCTTGAACATTCACATGCTGGTTATTTCCACTCTGTAAAAGGCAGAAGAATTTAACCCTGAAGGAACCTCCATCAAATCAGAAAGAAGGATGCTCTGCACTTGTATAACATCTCCCAGCCAGGCAGCCCACGGCACTTTACTCACGAATGTTTTTAAAGGTTTTGGGTTGCTGTAATGCCCTGAAACCCGTAAGGGTGACAAAAACCCCCAGAGCAATGGAACAGTTGGTATAACAGGGCATAATTTCATGAAGACAGACACCGAAAAAAAGGATGTGGCATCCAGTAAGACTGGCAAGGAGCAGGCAGGAGAGTAACTATTATTATTCTGATGCTGATGTTGCGTGGCTCTTACACAGTGCTTTTCATTAGGAGCTCTAAAGTGCTTTAGGAAAGAAGAGACTCAGATGTCTGGGCCGTCTGCAGTGATTTCAGAGGGCAGGCAATGGTCTGATGCAGAAGCTCTTACTGCAGTTCACTGGTTGCAGGGCAAGGTCCTCCTCTGCTCAGCTCCTAATGGCATTTTAGTTATTCTTCAGCTTCCAGAAATCTCCCTGTGCTCCACACAGGGCTGTGGTCCTGACAAACCAGTGCAGAGCTGGGGAGCAGCCCTCCTTGTGAGCATCCCCCTCCCCTCCATGCCCCCAGCATTCCCACTCCATCTGCAATGAACGCAGCAGACATCCTAAAATCCCAGATTTTCTGATCTTTGCAATAGCAGCCTCGCCACAGTGGGAGGAGGCACGAGGTCCCTGGGGGAGGACGCTTGGTGCGCCAGCCCAGAGGGGTTTGTGATGTGCAAGGACGGAGGGAAAGGGCATCACAAGGCTCCTGGCACAGCTCTGCGGCACAAATTCTCCTCTGCTTTTCCTGCCCGCTCTGGCCAGGGGCCAGCAGGTAACAGGAGCTGCCCTCCGCCGTGGTCCTGCGGATTCCTGGCTCCCAGACACCGGGCACATCCCTGGGGCAGGTCTGTCCCTGCATTCCCGCTGCCTGCAGCACCCCAGGGCAGTGAGGAGCTGCTGGAGGCGAGCTGGATTCCTGTCCTGGCTGGGGGGAAATTCTGCTTGGAAAGGAGCAGAAGCCCAGCCCGGGGTGATCCTGTGTGCTGTCCGTGTCCAGCCTGCGGGGGAAGCAGCCTGGGTTTGAGGGGCAGTGCTGGAACAGAGCCTGGGGGGTTCGCAGCCTTGGCCTGGCCTCCCCCACCTGTGGGGCTGAGGTTTTTGGCTGCCTTTGCCGTTTGGCTCTTTAAGGATTGGAAAATGGCACTGTTTGGCAGGGGGCACCCCAGACCAGGCCACATCCGTGGGACATGTGCAGGACACATTCCTGTATGCAGGGGCATGAAAATACTCCCAGTAAGTCCCAGTGAGCGCTGATTTGGGATCCCTCCATTCCTTAATTCAGCCGTAGTGATGATGCTGAAGGGGAAAATAACCCAAGGGTTTAGCTCAAGGGGTGCCCTGGTGGCAATACGGGCACTGGGCCATGGTGGGAATTGTCACAGGGAGAGAACAATCCCTGTCAGCTCCAGAAAGAGAAGCCAAGACAGCTCTGGCCACGGCAGAGGCATTGGGTGGCAGAGGGATGGCCTACAGGTGGGAAAGGGATTGCTAGGTGGGCTCTCCCTGGCAGGGGCTCAGGGAAGGCTGGATTTGGCTCTGCTGTGGGATGTGGCTCCCAGGAACTTGTCCTCTCCCCCCAGCAGCAGCCGCGGAAGCGCCAGCTCAGCACAGCGCTGCAGCTCCACGACTCGAGGATTAGCCGCTCATTTGCCATAAATAGAAAACGGGGGGAATGTGTTTTAGTGTATGAAATACACCCTGAGAGGCCGCTGATGCACGGGAAGATGAGCGCGTCCTATCGATCCCTGTTCTCATCCCGCTGCCTGCCTCCCTCCCGGCACAGGTCACCCTCCCGCCCTGCGCTGAGCCCGGGCCCGACCCTGTGCCCGGAGAGGGGGATTTGTCACCGTGGTGGTGCTCCTTGGAAGGGAGGAGCCCTGGAGCCAGGCTCCCCACCGGGCTGCTCCCCCGGGGCAGGACTCATGCTCGTGGAATCATTCCCAGGAGGAACTCTGCGATCGGTCTCGGTGTTGGGAGCCCCGTCACGGTCAGCAGAGAGAAACTCCTCCGCATGATTCATCCGGCTTAATTTAGCCATTTGCCTCGGGGTAAGAAGAGGAAAGCCTGAAAAGAACCTGGCTTTCTGTATTTGTGGTGGAAGGAGTCAGGGAAACAAGCCCAAATGGACCAGAGATGTCCACTCCTGGTGCAAGGGATGCTACTCAGATTTCCAGGGCACCAGAGCCTGGATGACCCTTATCAAGACCTAATTGTGTGGGGTGGGATGACTTGGATGTGTGTCCAGGCAGAGCAGAGCTGAGATGTGGCTTTTCCACGAGTGTAACTGCTTCCCGTCACCAGCCCCATGCTTGGATCCACATTTTCACAGCGCAGCCGCGAGGACGTTTCCCTCCACACTCTCAGCCAGTGCCTTTCATGCCTACAGAGAGGAGAGGAGACCCCTCTGGATGCTCCTTTCTGGGCTGCATGCCTTTGGCGTGCTGGGATGTGCTTTCCCGGCTGCCTGTGCTCGCTCCGTCTGCCGCGGTGGCACCGCGCCCGCCCGCGCTGCGCCCGGTGCTTTCCCGAGGACAGCCAAGCCAGGACGAGTTGAGTGGGCAACCAGCACGGCACTGGGGTTGCCACAGGCCTCAGACAATAAAGTGTCTGTGTGGCACCTCTTGCACCAACATCCGTGCAGCGGTTGAGCTTGTTTTCCTGAATCCTTTCACCGGGAACGCGCAAAACCAGGTCTGGTTAAGGCTTTGCTGCTCTGCATGAGCAGCTTCGCCTGTCTGAATCGAGCTGGGTGGAGAAAGGCCTCTGTCTGCCCGCTGCCCACGATGGTGCTCCTGGCAACAAGAGCCAGTGAAATGCTCCTGGGAATGCCCCCGTGTGTGAGAGATGAAGGCATGAGTCAAGGGCTCAGTGTTCCCGTCTTTCCCCAAGCCAGAGTCATCTTCTCGAATCCTCGAGTCATCCCAGCCCGCAACAGCATTTTTGGTGCTGAGGAATAACCCAGAGGAGCAGCCAGGCCCCACCTATGGCAGGGTGAGGGTCAGCAGGGCTTTGGGACAGCTCAGCGCTGCGTCTGCTGGGCTGCTGAGCTTGTTCATCTCCAGGCACACAGCTCAGACTGCCCTTGGTTCCTAGCACCTCTCTGCCACCACTCTGGTGTCCCAACCCTACATGTGTGAGAATGTTTTTAGAGGAAAATGGATATTAAAAGAAAGGCTGCATAAAATCAGGCCTTGCTCTGGTAAATTAACAGCTGGCTTGTCACTCCTGTGTGCAGCTGGGGTGGTTGTGATTTCCCATGTGAAAATCATCCTAAGAATGAGGGTTCGTTAACAAGAAGTTATTCCTGGGTGAAAACCAACTGCACCTGCATTAAACAAGAAACCTGTTTCATGAGAATCAATGGACAAAATATGTAAGCTAACCCAGAATAGAGAGAGTTGATAGACAAGTAAAATACCTTTTACTAATGAACAGAGAGAGTAATTGGCAAGAAAAACAATTGACCAATTGGAGTCAGGCACAAGGTCTGTAAAAACTGTATAAAAATAAGTTGTGATAATAAAGTATGGGCATTTTCTGGATTCACGCTGAACCATGAGTGTCCAGTTCTTTATCTTCTCACACGTGTCCCTGGATTTACTCCAATTTTATGCCTGATGAGGCTCAGGCCTTACACTGCCAGTTAATGGACCTTAAAATGCCTGGAGATCCTGGCCCCGCTTCCCGGCTTCGCCGAGGGTAGAGTTCTGCAGGGCAGTGATGGTGGGAGTGTAGGTGCCCAAATCCCATGGGGTGGGGATGCTCCACCATGTGGGAGCCCTGGGAGCGGGGAGGCTCATTCCTCCAGGTCCAATGGGAGAGGCTCTCCCTGGAGGTGAATGCCTTGCCCACATTTCCAGGCAGACTCCTAAGCAGGAGGCACAGGATGTTCTTTCTCGGGGTGCCCCATTCCTTGCTCTCGGGATATGGGCTGAAGCCCATGGGATTTGCCTCACGGCCACACCTTCCCAAGCCGAGGTGTGTCCTCTCCGTGAGGATTTCTGCATCCAAGAGAGGAGGAGAGGACATTGCAAGGCACCTGATGGGACATCTGCAGGGAAATCAGGCTGAATCCAAAAGAAGTGAAAAGTGTCCTTCTCAGCATGTCCTGGTGATGTTTGCACCCTGGAGCAAAGCCATTCATTTTTAGTGACTTCCTGCTTAGGTCTTAAAAGCATTGGGGAGGGTGGGCAGATTTTCAATGGCCTTGGGGGAGACAAGAAGTCTCACATGGTTCTTCCTCCTATTGATCCGGCCCTCCAGATCAGACTTTCCCTCAAGACTATTGCCTTGGCTGTCCATTTTTCCTCCCAAAGCCTTCTGCAAGGTCGTGGCTCCAGCAGTTCTGCTCACTCTCCCATCTGCTGTTTCCATCAATAAAGGATGAGGTTGATCAATCCCTTCCCTCCATCTCCAGCCCTCTCACCCCTGACCATTTGTTGGCTCAAATGGAAACTTCTCCAAACTCTCCTAGGTGATCCCAGAGTGCAATTCCCCTTGGGACACCGTGGGAATGTTTAAGAGGCAGGGAAATCTCTCCTTTGGCTTTGCCTAGGGGCTGGTTTTACCCTTGCTCACTCGTGTACCCATGGGATCCCATTCCTCCCTGGTGTGGGATGAAGAGGTGGCAGTGGGATGGGTGTGCTCACGCTGGGGTCCCCCCTCTTGGGGCGTGGCAGGGTTGGGGGTGCACTAAGGACAGAAAGGATGTTCTGCCTCTTTTCGTCCCCCCAGAAGGTCTTGGGCAAGTTCCTTTAGCACAATCCTCCAGAAAACAAAAGGGGCTCTTTGTCCTGGAAGGCTTTAAAATCCCCGCCCCTGCAGTGAGTCCCTGGGGGTGGGGAGGAGCCTTTTTTGGGGTGCGTCCCCCCCAGCCCCGGCCAGCTGTGTCCCAGACTCTGTCCCCTGTCCCCCTACGTCAGTCTTGTACCTCTCGCCGTGGTTCACACGCTGCATCTTCCTATTTAGAGGAAATCTATAAACCACTTAGTACAGAGCGAACCCTCCGAGGCCTTCTGCGGACAATTGATCAGCCAGGGCTTTCAGCTCCGTGATTTCTTTTTTTTTTTCTTTTTCTTTT
>VWZN01003400.1:57374-90016 GCA_013396955.1 Regulus satrapa
CGGGCAGAGAAAGCGATCGGGGAGATTAGAGAGGGGGACTGCTGGCGAAAGGGGCACAGGGACCATCGCCCCCCGGTTCAGGAGCCGGGCCGGGGGCTCGCATGCGGCTCCCGGCTTTGCCCTAAATGTTCTCCACCCCTCCTCCGTGCTCTGGGGACGCGGCCGTGCCTCGGACCTGTCGGAAATCCCGAGCCCAGGCGAGAGCGGCGAGCTGAGCCCTGCGAGCGCCGCCAGCTCCCGGGGCACGGGGGCCCGAGGGGCTGAACAAAACTCTCTCTCGCACAGCCTTTGGCTCCCTCTGCACCCTGCGGGCGGGCTCNGGCAGCGGAGAACCCCCCCCTCTCTCTGCCGCTCCGTGCCCTCTCCCCGCCGCTCCCCGCCTGCCAGGGAGCCGCTGGAGCGTGGCCGGAGCCGCTGGCGCTTGGCCGCCCTCGCCGCGGGCAGCTCGGGCCGGGCAGATGGCAGGCAGGGCACGGCACGTCCTGCAGAAAGCCACGGTGGGAAGCTTTTGTTTTGCTGCCTGGAGCTTCTCTTTCAGGTTTCCAGGGCATCGAGGGGTCTCTGGGAGTGGGAGAAGCCCTGCTGTGATGGGAGGAAGCATCCAGCCTTCCCGGGAGAGGGCTCGGGGTGGTGCCCTGTCCTGCTCTGGCATCAGCCTGGGGCAGGCTGGATTCGGCTTTGAAGCTTTTGGTGATGGGTAAACGCATCAAAAATCCTGCCAAGTACAAAAATGAGGAGAAGAAAGAACCAAGTGGGACAGAAAGCAAGAGAGCAGGGGGGTGATGGGGATGTCAGGGTGCAGTGAGGAGGGAGAAACCAAATCCAGCCGAGTGGGTGCATAATTTATTCCCCCATTAGCTATTCATAAGCTGGCCCTTTGTATCAAGTCTCCTGACGTCCTTGTAACAACTTCAGGCCTTTCTGTGGAGCATCACCCTCCGGGGGTGTTCGTGCGCCACTTTGCCATGCGAACATGATTCTTGATGTGTCCTGGGCCCTCGTTGCCACCATTCAGCAGAACNCCGAGCCCAGGCGAGAGCGGCGAGCTGAGCCCTGCGAGCGCCGCCAGCTCCCGGGGCACGGGGGCCCGAGGGGCTGAACAAAACTCTCTCTCGCACAGCCTTTGGCTCCCTCTGCACCCTGCGGGCGGGCTCCGGCCGGCCTTGGGGCTCGGAGCATCCGCGGGCTCGGAGCATCCGCGGGCTCGGAGCGCGGCAGGACAGCAGCGGAGCAGGAGGGGAGCTCGGGAAGGCCAGAGGGGAATTGCTGCCCCAGCAGAAACAGGAGCGGGTGGCAGTCCCAGCGGCTGCCGCGTTATCCCGGCTGGAAATGCCCTGACGAGGCAGATCCGCGCCCTCCCTGCAGCGCGGCGAGCGGGGAGATCCCCGAAGCTCCTTTCGCGGAGCTCATCTCGCCTTTCCCTTCTCCCGCTCTGGGCTCCGGGGGTGCTGGCAGCGGAGAACCCCCCCCTCTCTCTGCCGCTCCGTGCCCTCTCCCCGCCGCTCCCCGCCTGCCAGGGAGCCGCTGGAGCGTGGCCGGAGCCGCTGGCGCTTGGCCGCCCTCGCCGCGGGCAGCTCGGGCCGGGCAGATGGCAGGCAGGGCACGGCACGTCCTGCAGAAAGCCACGGTGGGAAGCTTTTGTTTTGCTGCCTGGAGCTTCTCTTTCAGGTTTCCAGGGCATCGAGGGGTCTCTGGGAGTGGGAGAAGCCCTGCTGTGATGGGGGGGGGGAAGCATCCAGCCTTCCCGGGAGAGGGCTCGGGGTGGTGCCCTGTCCTGCTCTGGCATCAGCCTGCGGCAGGGTGGACTCGGCTTTGAAGCTTTTGGTGATGGGTAAACACATCGAAAATCCTGCCAAGTACAAAAATGAGGAGAAGAAAGAACCAAGTGGGACAGAAAGCAAGAGAGCAGGGGGGTGATGGGGATGTCAGGGTGCAGTGAGGAGGGAGAAACCAAATCCAGCCGAGTGGGTGCATAATTTATTCCCCCATTAGCTATTCATAAGCTGGCCCTTTGTATCAAGTCTCCTGACGTCCTTGTAACAACTTCAGGCCTTTCTGTGGAGCATCACCCTCCGGGGGTGTTCGTGCGCCACTTTGCCATGCGAACATGATTCTTGATGTGTCCTGGGCCCTCGTTGCCACCATTCAGCAGAACGAGTAATTAATGAGATTCCCGTGGCTTGGTGTAACAGGAACCTCGGGGAAATACCCACGGCAGTACCACCCGTGAGGGTGCTGGGCTCGCACAGCCCTGCCTTTGGAGGATGAGCTGGGATTTGGGGCTTCCTCCTGAGTTAAAGCCGAACCAGGGAGCCTGTCCATGATGTCTGTGGGGTTGGATGTGGCACTGAGCACCCAAGCATTGGTCGGCGTGGCGAGGACAGGTGGGGGAGGCCCATCCACGCTGCTCTGCCAACTCCTGGCCATGCTGCAGCCTCCAGCTGGACCTTCCTCCCGTCCTCCTCTCCCAGAAGGGGATTTAACACATCCCGCATATTCTCGGGATGAAGCTGACCAGGACACCACAGGAGCCACCAGAGCAGCCAAAATCTCTTACAGCTCGTTCTTGGTGCTAAGGAATGAGGTGGGTCTTGGCTAAAGGGAAGATCCTTCTGCATCCTTGGGGTTTTTGTCACTTCTTACCAGCACTGCCTGCGGCTCAGAGCTGAATGTGGGGCCCCTTTTCCTGTTCCCCACAGTGTGGGGGGCTCAGAGCTGAATGTGGGGCCCTTTTTCCTGTTCCTCACAGTGTGGAGGGGCTCAGTGTCTCCTGGAAATCCCCATAAAAGCTCCCAGGGCCTCCTTGAGACACAGACAGGTCTCAAGCCAACTGGTCCCCAAAGTTTTGGCCTCGTGGCCCCAAAGCATTGCACAGGGAAGAGCTCAAGGCCCAATCCCAGAGCTGTGCAGCCCCGTTTGGGCAGGAGCATGCCTTGGTGGGACCCTTACCTGGGCAGGTAAGAGCTTCTGGACACTTGGGTGCCATTTGGTCTTAAAATGCAAATGTTGTTTCTTAAAGCAGTGCTGCTGCCAGGGGAAAGCTCTCAATGCCAAGGGGACTCCCTCCCTCCCTCCCTCCGTGGGGGTCCTGCCCACGGAGCAGCCACGGGATAAATCTGTTCCCAGGTACTGTCGGGCTCCCTGGGGGGCTCAGCCCGGAGCTGGGCTCTGGGGGTGTTCCCCCTCCCTGGGGGGCTGCTGGGGGGTCCGGGGTGGTTCGGGGTGGGCGCTGCCCCGTGTGTGGTGGGTGTTCCAGCAGCCCCGTTTGCAGCTCCGCGTTTCTTCCCGTGTTTCCTTTAAATCCAAGGGCAGCGGCACCAGGTAGGGTTTCACTGGGGTGTAGGATTTCCGAATCTGAGTCTTTCCTGAGACAAACTCTAATCCTTACCTGCGTGTCAGAGACGTGCGGGGACCCGCCATGCCCAGAACCCCTGGGATCCTCCTGCTGCCCGAGGAAGGGCTGTAACCTGGGCTGCAGGTGAGTGACTGGCTTTTATTGTGTTTTCTGTGCTTGTAGACACCATTGATAATACACTGGAAATGCAGCCGAGCCCAGCACCCAGCTGGGAAAGTTCCCACCTATATTAAGACACTTATTTTACTTTATTGTCAGTAGGATGTGAAAGAATCACCTGGTTGAAAAGGCTTCCATTTTATCTCCAGCTAAATTGGTGCTGGCTTCGTGGTTTTAGACCAACTTGTGCTGATACAGGGGTTTTGGCTGCTCTTGGGTCTGTGCCCGACCCCAGACAGAGACACTCTGTGCTTTGAGCATTTGCAGCCTCTCTTTCTCTTCCAAGACTTAAATAAAGTGGTTACTTTTGGCTGTGATCTTTTTAATGGGCTTGAATGCTTTTGCAAGGCTTCCATTAGAAAATCCTCAGCTGCTGCAATCTGCTTTATGGGAATGAGTGCAAGGAACGGTGAAGACATTGAAACACTCCGAGGAAATATTGGTGGCCTTCAGCCTGCTCCAATTAAACTGTGAGGACCTGGAGTGAAATAATTCATCAGGATTTCTGACAGGCTAAAATCCGTGGCTGCCAAGGAGTCACTTAAATTCTAAAGCAGCATTGGGAGCATCCATTGCTTTGGGAGGAATTAAATTGGGAGGGGATGTGGCACAGGAAAGATGATGTCAGGTTCAGGCTGCAATAATAATAATAATAATAATAATAATAATAATTGTTATTGGGATGTCTCTTTCTAGGTTGGCTTGGGAATAAGAGGGATGTTTTAGGTGGTCCCAAGAAGGGAATGTGGGAATCCCCAGTGCACAGTGCTCACCCCAGTGACACAGAGCAGGCTGTGGGGAGGGTTAATGGGAATATTGGGTCAAAACTGCTGCTGGTTCCATGGGCTTGGTACAGTTTGTACTTAGTGGCGAGGAATAACGTGATTTTCTGAGGGCCTGGTTTTGGATGTCTCCCTTGGTCCTGCGGGTCAGTGCAGGAGCCAGCCCTGCTGCTGCCTCAGTGCTCACTCTTTGCTCTACCAGTGCTTCCATCCTCCAAACACCATGGAAAAGTCCATGGAAAACCAGTCCCTGGGGTAAGGGATGGGTGGCAGAGCTTGGAGGGATCGCAGGCTTTCCTTAGTTGGTGTTGGGTTCAGGTCCAGCCAAGCACCACCCTGGAATTCCTCAGTAAGAACTGATGGTGTTTGAGGTGTGATGAGTTTCATGGGCTCAGCAGGAGACACTCTCCAGAGACTGTAGAAACCCAAGCCAAACAAAGCCTCAACCAAATAAAGATGAATTTTTAATGGGGGAAAAATTATTGTCTTGCTGATTCCCAGAGAGATAAGATTGGGGTTCCTGGGCTGAGCTGTTCTGACCCCAAAATGGCTCAAAACTGTGGCTTTTATAGCCAAGGCTCTGTCTGTGCCCTGTGGCTGCTTTCCCCTTGCACCCCAAGATGGGATTCAGCTCCTGGAAGGCAGCTGGGAAAGCTGTGCCTTTGTGGAGTGGGGACCAGCACAGCCCATCCCGGGGCAGCTGAGAGTCCCCGGGCTGCAGCTGCTCCTAAAGGTCATGGCAAGGAGATTGGGAAATGCTCCGAGGCAAAATCAGCTCAGCTTTGTGAGAGGAGCCTGGGGCTGCCAGGCAAAGGGGGACACACAGGGTGGCATTTTGCACTTTTTTTGAAATCTTTTTTTCCACAGTTGGGGGGTGAGGATTTTCCAGACCTGATTTTCCAAGATTCCTTTAACTTCCTTGTGTTTTCTTTGGAGCAGCACCTCTGGGGAACCCCAACTTTGCATACCCCCCTGCTTCAGGAGGGGCTCAGTGCAGGCTGATCTCAATATTTTCCTATCCCAGTTCAGCAGCACAGCATGGAAACCTGCCCCAATTACACAGGCTGGAATAAAGCTTGAGGGAAAAGCTCCGCATCCCAAGATGCTGGCAGGAGGATTCAGGATGCAGATGACTTTTGGAGGTCAGTCAGGAAATGCCCTGGCTGGTGCTCCCCCATTCCTGTGTGTCCAATCCCTTTCCAGGGTGATGCTTTTGCCTTTGCTTGGGAAGTTTTGGGGCAGTGAAGGAAGGCAGAGCTCACTGACGGGGCTGGGGGAACACACGGGAAGGGAAATAATTGTATTTTCATTAAATCCTGCTGTAAAAACAGGGGTGGAACAGCAGCTGGGCTGCCTCAGGTGGGGGGTGATGCTCCCAGTCCTGATGGATCATTGGAATAATGGAGGGGGAGCCACATCCAGAGCTCTGCCCAGCGCCTGCTGAGGGCTGCTCTGGGCTCAGAGTAAGGCACAGCCAGGACCCTGAGCTGTCCATCGAGGTGTGACATCCCCCACAGGGACTCATGGATGAGCAGCTCCCCCTGGCCATGGAAAAACAGGATGGGAAAAGGCCCGGGGAGGCATTTCCAGCAGCTTGGGAGCTCTTGTGAAGGCGATCACGGGCTCCTGGGAACAGAGGATTTTCCTGTGTGCCAAGGAAAGCCTGGCCCAGGTGAGGAAGTGCCTGGACAAAGGGCCAGAGGGGCCCTGGATGCCTCCACCTGCCTGGTGCTCGGGGTGTGCCCGTGCTGGCACTGGCAGCACTCGAGGCTCCTGCTTTCCCAGCTTTTCTCTCCGTGGATGCAGAAGAGCCAGGTCCCTGTGAACCCTGTCCTGCTGCCTGTGGCAGAGCATCCCAGTCAGGAGGAGGGGACAGAAGGGGTCACATCTGGGCATCACCTCCTCTTCCTCCGCTCCACGCTGCTCCTTCCTCACACCTGCTGGGAACGCAAAGGCCTCGGACACTTCTGTAGACATCAGAGGTGCGCTGGAGCCCTGGATGCCGCTGCCGGGCAGGAGCGGCGAGGGAGCAAAAACCCATTTCAGGCACAAGGAGAATGAGGGCAAGGAGTCCCACCGGGCTCACGTGGGTACCGGCATCGCCTTTCCGCAGGAGAGGCTGGAGCATCCCAGCGCTGCCCGCCAGAGGCGGAGGGGCAGCTCCGCCGGGCAGCCCCGGCCGGCGCAGCCCAGGGAGGCGATGGGAGCACGGGCACCCCGCACGCCGGAGGAGGATGAGGATGATGCCAAAACCGGGTTTGTTGCTCCCCTCTTGGGCTCAGCCGCCGTCGCGGCCGGGGGAAGTTTGGGGGCAGAGGAGAGGAGAGTTTGGTGGGTGGGTCTGGGGCAGTCCGGTGCTGGTTTTCTTTCTTTGTTTTAAGTTTTATTTTTTGGTGGGTATTTTTTGGGTGGTGGTGAGCAGGGGGAAAGTTTAGCTTGTCCTTGGAGAAACTGGGAGGGTGAAAGGTTCCTGAGCACCGGCTGAGCACCGACTGAGGAACCCTGGGTTTACCAGGGGTCAGAGGGTCTCACCGGCATCATCTCCATCACTTTAAGTCTCAATTATTTCTTGTGGGTTCAAATTCCCGTGTCCTCTCCTGGGGCTGCCGTGGGGTGTGGGTTGCTGGGCTGGGCTGGGGGTGCCCTGACCTCGGCAGCAGCTCCGGCTCAGCACATGAAGCCACAAGCCTGGAGCAACCCCGGGACCCCAAAGCTGCCACCGGCTGCTTGCGGTGCTGCTGCTGCAGGAATCGGGATCAATGCGGGATCTGCCTGACCCCGTTAGCGGCTTCCTATTGCTTCCCGCTTATACCTTCTCTCCATTTTTGGCTCCGGCCGTCGACCTCCTCCAGGGTTTGCTGCCAGTGCAGATTTTGAGGGGGGACAAAGTCATTTGTTCATCCCCGGGGGCAGGCTGAGGTTACAGCGCCGAGCTCTGGATGCTGCCTCGGGGGTGGGGGAGCAGCTGGAGCGGGGCGGCTCTGCCTCTACCCCAGCACTTTGGGACACACTCGGAAAGTTTCCCATCGATTTGGGATCGGATTCTTTATCGTGTTACAGGGCAGTAAGCAGGAGGGGATGGCTGCCTGCCCCGGCCCCAGCCCGGCGCCCGCTCGGAGCCGGCGTGCTCCAGAGGGAAGAGGTCACTCCACGCACCCCCCGGTTCACACCTCCGCTGCTCCAGGCTGATCAAAGCGCTCCCCAAGCGCTTTGTGTCCGTCTGTCCGTTCTTCAGCCGCTTCCCCGAGCGCGTCCGACACTTTGCAGCAGCAGCTGCCCCGTGAGTCCCGGCGGGGACCAGCCCCGGCCCCCAAAGAGCCCACTCAGCATCCCCAAAAAGCCACCGCAGCACCTCACAGTCCAAAATCCATGGAAATCTTTTCCTGAATCAGGCTAAACCCCGGCTCGGAGTGCAGGGAAGATGAGGAGGGCTCAGCTGCAGCCAAGGCTGGCCCGTTCCCAGGCTGTCCCTGTCCCTGTCCCTGGGTTGAGCAGCCGGCACCACCGCAGGGCTGAGCTCATCCCATCTGGCTTTTCCCGCTACCTGTGCTGCGCTGGGGCAGTTTTCATGGCACACCCGGAGCGGGACCTCGCCGGCTCCCTCCGAGCAGGAACTCGCCCTCGCTGGTTATTAAATTACATCCTGACCCGGTTAATCCATAGCTGATTAATTTTGGACTCCATGGCTGGGTATAAGAAAGGGTTCATCTGTCTCGTGGCGTGTACTGTATGTACTGAGCTCTCTGATAATCAGATTGTTTTAATATTTAAAAAAAAAAAAAAAGGTGGAAAAAATCAGAAGGAGGCATGAAAAGTGGGGAGGACTGTGGGGCTGGACACATCTCTGCCTGCCACGGGGTCAGCAGTGATGGACACTCTACCCCAGCTCTGGGAGTCCAGCTGGGGATCTTCCTCATGTGCATCTTTTCCTGGAGAGCTCCTGCTTGGCTTTTGACACATCCAGAGCCCTGGGGAAACTGAGGCACAGAGATGGAATTAGCCCACAGGAATTGGCAGCTGCTTGCTCAGGCTCATAATTTGTTTTCTGGTGCAATTTCATGGAATCCCAGGATGGTCTGGGTTGGAAAGGATGCTAAAGCCCATCCTGCTCCACATCCTGCCATGGCAGGGAGACCTTTCCCTGTCCCAGGCTGCTCCCAGCCCTGTCCAGCCTGGCCTTGGGCACTGCCAGGGATCCAGGGGCAGCCCCAGCTGCTCTGGGCACCTGTGCCAGGGGCTCCCACCCTCACAGGGAAGGATTTGTCCCAAATACCTCATCTAAACCGTATCTCTTTCAGTTTAAAGGCAATTTGTGAGTGTAAATGTTGAGGTTCATCCTGCTCCCCTCCCTCTCCACCCTCCATTTGTCACAGACAAACTTCAACCTCTGCTGTTAAAAGCAAAGAGGTTTCAGGTCTGGCTGTTCCTAAGCCCTGTGCTCTCCTGGGGCTGGAGAAACCCTGGGATTGCTCTGAGCCACACCACGATTTCAATATTTCATATTTTGGCCTCTTCTCCATTTCTCCACTATTCCCACAGGCAGCTTTTGCCAGACCACATCATCCCCTGGAAAACCTGAATTATTCTTTCCTACATTTTCATCATTCATAAACTACCAGCACCTCCCCTCCTGCTTATCCCTCACAGCTGCACACATTCACCTGGAATTTAAAGGAGTTTGCTTTGCAAACACCTCTCTTGAGGAGAAGGATGAGCCACACATTTTCGCAGGGTCTCCCCCTGCAGCAAACCCAGGAGCTCCTTGTTTTCCTTCCAGAGATGATTCCTGCCCCGCTCCACCAGCACCAGATGCCCAGGGCACCTCACTAAGCCTCCAAGGACACTCCGTGCTGGAATCAGAGCTCGAATATTAATAACCCCAGCCCTAATCGAGGGCGTTGAAGGGTCTAGGTTGTGATTTTACACATTGCACCCCCCAAAATCCAGCCCTCCCGATGCTTGGGAGACTGCTGTTAATTGAGGGGCACTTCAATTAGCTGGGATGAGAAATAAGAAAAATTCCCTTGGTGGAGATGCCGTGGAACCACCTGAGCTCCATCCCAGAGCCGCGGGGCTGGAATTACCCAACCCCAGGTAATTAGTGCTGCAAAGAGAGGACAATTAGCAGAGGTTCATTAGTGCCCTGAGCTGCTCCGTGGCCCGAAGCGGTGCCGGGCTCACGCAGATTTCACCGCGGTCTCTGTGCTGGGTTTGGGAATTCAGGAAAAGCAAAGCAGGGGTCACCGCCTCGTTCCGCTGCAGGCGGCACCTGCAGGACCCCTCCAGCCTTGTTCCCACCCTGCCCCAGCTCGTCCCGGCTCAGATCAAAGGGAAAGGGCTGCCATGAGCTGCTCAGTCTCCTGCACTATTTCCCACAGGGAAAATTAAGCTCCTTGTCCAAACAATAATTCAGGGACCTGCTGCCAAAAATTCCTCCTGTGCCAGCTAATCCCTCTCTGTTTTGGGACAGGCTCGGGGGTGTTTTATCTCCCCTCTGGTGCCAGAGCTGTGCATGCAGAGCTGCTGAGCAGTGATCCCGTACCAGGACTCGCTGGATTCTGCTCCATCCCGGATGCAGACCGCCCTCAGGGGCCAGATTTGTCTGTGGGATAAATCCCAGCAGAGGCGGTGATTCCAGGAGCGGGGGATTAGAGGGCAAGTAGTGCCAGAGGAGTGCCTGGGGCAGCCTGGCTGCAGGGGGGATTGAAATCCTCTGAGCCAAGAGGGTGTTTAAAGTCACCTTGGCGGGATTCAAAGGCAGAACTTTGCCGGGGGTGTCCGGGGTGCAGCTGAACTCCCCGGAGATGAGGCAGTTGTGCAACTGTCCCGTTTCTCGGAGGCTGTGCTGTTATTCAGGGCATCTTCCCCCGTACCCGTCTCCCTGGACCACAGCACTGCTTTCACTCCAGGGATATCCCCATTATCGTGGGGTTTTGCTAAAGCTCCTCAGCCCCCAGATCTCCTGCTCCTCTGGATGCTTTTCATGCTCTGCATTTCCTGGGTGCAGGAAGTGACCCTGGGTAGTTCCAAGTAGATTTTGGAGGGGGAAATAAACCACCAGGAGAGGTCAGGTTTTGCCTACAGCCCCCATCACCCTATGGCCAAAGCCCTTCCAAAGCTGGGGTTGGAAGGGAGATGGACACAAGCTGAATTGAGGTGCCCGGAATATAAATTGAATTATTTTCTGTTAATAGATGCTCTCACTGGGATGAGGGTAAATTCAAGGACTGGAGTCTGTAGGGGTAGAGAAATGGTGTATAAAATGATAAAGCTGCCCTGAAGGACCTGATCAAAGGCCTGGATAATCTCCTGTCCCCTTTCCATCACAGAAGGCTGGAGATGTCTGGAAGATGCTCCAAGCCAGCTCCGAGCCGGGCTCTCCTCCGGGACGGGGAGGTTTAATGTGCTCATTAACGTCATGAGAGGAGAAATAGCTCAGAGGACAGAAAAGGATGCTGGAGGGGGGGAAATCGAGGTGATCGGGTCCCTCAAGAGCAAAGGAACGTCACCGAGGAGGAATTCGGGAATTCAGGCTGAAGCCTGCAGGTAGAAATGTGCCACCCACTCCTCTGCCTTCCCCCATTGCCTGGGAGGGCGAGGAGGGGGTGGAGGAGGAAGAGGAGGGTGGGAAGATAACCTGGGTGAAGGGACAGGTGGGATCCAGCCCTGGCTGAGGCCAACAGGAACAAAATCACTCTGGAGCACCCAAGGCGAGAGGGCCATGAGCAATAGCAGGCTCCGGAATGGAAAGAAAGAAAGAAATAGCAAAAGAAAACAAAAAATCCCAGTTATTTTAATGTCTCGTGCCCACCTGCCTGGTCCTGTCCACCCATGGTGTTTAATTATTTATTTATTAACTCCTGGAGGTGACAAGCCCAGGTGCAAGTGGCACCGGGGGTCGGAGCCAGCATCCAGCTGCGCCCAGGCGTGAGGAAGGGCCACGTCCCTCCTGTCCCCCACCGATGCCCTTTGCTGGGCTGTGCCAGCTGTACCCGCTGCTGCAACTGGTCCCAGTCGCCCCGGGGCGGGGACGGAGGCGTCCCACGTGGTGGTGGTGGCACTGTGGCCGTCCCCTCCTGGACAGGCGCCCGTTGTCCCCACGGGCACAGGCGAGAGGTAGGTGGGCAGCGGGGGATGCTCCAACCCTTGGGCTTTCCCCTCCCCTCCTCTTTTTGAAGCCATTCTTTTATATTCCACACTCCAAAGCCCTTTTGCCGGCTGTAAATCTCTCTCCCGGTGCCAGCGGTGTGCGGGTCCCTGTCCCCCCTCTCCGCCTCCCTCCCGGGGACCGGCTCAGACCTCGCCACGTCACGGACAAGACTGGTCCGCGCTGGACCATCCGCAGCATTATTGGGGATTAAAGGTGCCATCCGCCAGAAGGGCACGTCCTCCTCCTCCTCCTCCTCCCCGTCTCGCCCGCCGGCGGTGGGGGCAGGGGGTGCGCGGCCGGTGCCCCCTCCCCGGGCCAGGCCCGTGGGCAGGGTGTCCCCAGCACGCCGGCAGCTCCTTTCCAGCCCCTTTCCCGAGGCCTCCCGGGTGATTTCAGGGCTCCCGGGGGGATGGCGGGGCCGGAGCCCAGCGCAGCGCCCGCCGGAGCCCCGCAGGGCAGCGCTGCCAATTCCGCGGTGAACCCAGGGAGCCTTTCCAGTGACACTGGCCGCGGTATCCCAGAGGCGCCTGTCGAGGGTATGGCCGGAGTCTTTTCTCACCTGCGCTTTCCCTACCTGTGTTTAATACCTCTCTCCCCAGATGCAGAGAGCCTTGGCGCTTCCATGCCCTGCCCGGGTAAGTGCTCGAAGGCGCTGGCGCGGGAGGGCAGCGGGAAGGATCTGCTCCTTCCTCATCCCATCCAGGGATGATGGGGAGGGGAGGAGACGGGAGGGGGGAGAGGAGCCTCAACATCCCCAGTGATCGGGAAAGACTTTGGGAATGGACACTGCCGGCCGCAGGAGCGTGAGGGTGGTCAGAGGAGGGGATTGCAGGCGGGAAGGTTTCACTGGGCACCGAGAGCCTGGTGGGAGCCACAGCACCGACTCACTGGGATGTGATGGGTAAAACACGAACTCTCCCTCAAAATGACCTTTCTCTTTCACCGTCGCTCTCCCTCGCGTGGTTTTTTTGTTATTATTATGATTTTCCACAGGCAGGGATTTCCGCTGTAGGATATTAGTTAATCAGATTCTGAGAAGCAGATGTTGGGTGATTTAGGAGGAAAAAACGAGGCAACTTTCTAGTTCAAGCCTCGGCTTGGAGCACGGTGCAAAGCTTAGGGAGGATGTTTTGTGGCTTTGGGATGCACCGTTAATTTTGGTCTTAATTAAAAATGACACGGACAAGGTGGTTTGGGGACAGGTGGGACATCTCCCTCCAGTGATGGGGACAGACAGAAATCAGCATGCTCTGGGACTTTAAGGTAAGGAAAGGAACATCAAAGCCCTGCATCCCATGGGAAGCTGTTCTAAGGGCTTGAAATGGAGCTAAGAATCTCTGGGAATTTCACGGTCGGCTTTAGCTGCTCAGCTTTGTTCCACTGCCAAGAGAAGTTCCTGTACGTGTGGATCCCTCTGGGTCCTCCCCCTCCCTGGAGGTGTGGTGGGTCAGGTCAGCTCACCCTGCCACTGAGCATTAAAATCTGATTTAAATGTTATTTTATTCTGATTTTAAAACCATCTTGGCATTTATATTAAGAAAAAGCAAGAATGCAAGAAGGGAATGATGTGTACTGCTCTTCTTCTTTCCTTTGATACTTATTTTTCCCTTGAAAGTGCTTTATCTGGGCCAGGTTGTTGCAGTTTCCCTTGGTAGGCCCCCTGATGTTCCTGAAACCAGGGTTGTCCTCAGCTCTGGGCTGCTGCTCTGATGCCACAAATCATCCTGCCGGCACCAGCTCCTCACAAAGCCACCAAATATTCCAGCCTGGGATGAATCCGGCCCCATGGAGAGCGGCTGCACCTTGGGTGTGTCTAAGCTGGACATGACTGGGGCTGGAGGGCTCAGGATTGGAGTCCTTGAAGCTTTGCCTGAGGTCACTCTGGGGACACAAGCACACTGCTGCTGCTGCTGCTCCAGGCATCCGTCCTGTCCCTTGCCCCAGCCACTCCTCTCAACATGCCCCCAAGAGGGAAATTTTGCACAAAACTGGCCTGAAGCAGCTCGATAGGGCTGGATTTCTAAGAACAGCCCAGCTTTGTGGGTTTAGTTCGAGCAGAGAATCTTGGTCTGTACATAGCTTATGATAAATTGCAGGATTTGTCCCCAAATCCAGAATCTCTTCTACTGAGGAGAGAGCGAGGCTGAGCCTGGTCTGGGACATGGATGCTGGGTCCTGTAAGAAGTTCTTCTTTGGGGTTGTAAAGCTGAGAGGAGGAGAGGGAGGATTTGTAGCAAGTCATTATCTTAATGCCCATTTCTGCAACCCGATTCGGGATTTTGGCTTGTCCTACCCCTCTTCCCAGCTCTGTGTCAGCAAGGATGGATCCTCTGCTTCTGGGGAGGGAAAACCTTCAGTGCCCCAAATTACTCCAGTGAAACAGGGAGCTCGAGGCCCCCTGGGGGAATGGATCCCTGCCCAGCACCGGGAAACAAACCCTGCACTGGGGACCATCCTCACCACAGGACTGGCCCCGGCGCCACTGCTGCTGCTCCGTGGCCTAAATTGTGTTGCTATTCCTGGCAGTTGAGGGCATTTGGGTTTTTTGTCTCCCTCTCGCTGGAGCTGGCCGGGTAAGAAAGCCAGAGTGCCCTTGGTGAGCAGCGGTCACGCAGAGCAGCTCCACGTGTCCTCCTGTGGTGTCTCATGTCTGGGAAACACATTTGGAGGGGAAATAAATCAGAGCGCTGAATTTACTTGGAAAGCTCATTTTGGGGACAATCTCCACAGAACTGCTCCCTGTTAACACCTAATTTCTCTCTGCTTCTCCCTGAGGCAGGACAGGTAATTTCCCAGCTCCACATCTTGGCCTGGTCACTGGGCTCCTCTTTGACTTTGCTGAGTTCAGAATGGTGTTGGTGTGTGGGGACATGTGTGCTTGGGAATGTTTGGGGACACAGTGACTGTTCCTGAGCATCTCACAGAGCTGGGCTGGGAAATAACCCACCCCAGGGCCTGAAAGTGGACTCCAAGTGATCCAAAGGTTTAGTCCTGAGCTTCTTCCTGGGGCTGGGAGTATCAGGCGTGTTGTGGAGGAGGACTGGAGCTCTGGAGGATGTCACCCCATCCTCTGTCTGCCCCAAGGCCAGGGCTCCTGTTCCTACTCCTCCTCCCAGATCAAAGGGGTTCTCTAAGGCTGCGGGACATTTCTCCTCCTGGGCAGCATTCCCCAAATTCCTGCTTTGGGAATTGTTTCCAAACAATGGTAGACCCATCTGCAATGTGCCCAGGACCTCCTGGGGTTGACCCAATGCCTCTCCCACCTCAATCAAAAGCTGCTCCGAACTTGGGACAGCCGTGTTTAAAACCTCCAAACCCTGCTCTGAACTTTGGATCCGCGCCTGGAAAGCCATGAAACGACCCCTTGCTCTGGGATCACTGGGGAGAGGCCTGGTGGGACACCTGGATTCACCCCCATCCTCTGCTGCTGCCTGACCTTTCATCCTTGGGTTCTCTAGGTGGTTTGGGGAGGTTGAACAATGGCAAGGCCATGCCAAAAGGGTGTGCAGGATGCAAAGATGAACGACTTGCCGGAAGTCATTTTGCTAGTCAACGGCACTAATGCTTCCACCGAAAAACGCAACGGGGTAGCGTGACCTCAGCTTTGTTTTTGCTCTGCACGTGCACAGTTCAGCTCTGTGTCCCTGTCCCTTGCAGATCCTCCTAGCGTGGGAAAGGCGCGGGCAGCCGGCATCCGCCGCGGGGATTTCTGCTGCTGAGCTGATTAGCGTATGATGGACGTGGCCAGTTGGAAGGAGATGGAGGTGGCACTAGTCAGCTTTGACAACGCTGATCAGATCGTGGAGGATCCCTGCTATTCCAACGACCTCAGCCCCGCCGGGCAGTCGCGGAAGGGCCACCCCAGCTGCGCCAACCTCCTGTCCAACCTGCGGATCCTCATCAACAGCGAGAACGCCAACAATGAGACCATCTTCTCCAGGTTCTCCGCCGAGTTCAGCGACCACCTGGTGGGGGAGAGGGTGGGCATGGATGAGGGGGACCAACGAGTCATCATCAACATCGCTGGGCTGAGGTTTGAGACGCGGCTCAAGACCCTCGACCAGTTCCCCGAGACCTTGCTTGGGGACCCGGAAAAGAGGATGCGTTACTTCGACTCCATGAGAAATGAATATTTCTTTGACAGGAACAGGCCCAGTTTTGATGGGATCCTGTACTATTACCAGTCTGGGGGGAAAATACGGCGCCCGGCCAACGTCCCCATCGACGTCTTTGCTGATGAAATCACCTTCTATGAGCTGGGTGATGAAGCCATGGACCAGTTCCGGGAGGATGAAGGGTTCATCAAGGATCCTGAGACCCTCTTACCAACCAATGACTTTCACAGGCAGTTCTGGCTGCTCTTCGAGTACCCTGAAAGCTCTAGTGCAGCCAGAGGCGTAGCTTTGGTCTCCGTCCTGGTCATTGTCATCTCCATCATCATCTTCTGCATGGAGACCCTGCCGGAGTTCCGGGAGGAGAGGGAGTTTAGGTCCACCCAGGAGCTTTCTAAGAACGTGACAGACACCTTGCTGGCCCACAGCACCTTCACGGACCCTTTCTTCGTCATAGAGACCGCCTGCATCGTCTGGTTCTCCTTTGAGCTCTTTGTCCGGTTCATCGTGTGCCCCAGCAAGACCGAGTTCTTCAGGAACATCATGAACATCATCGACATCGTGTCCATCATCCCCTACTTCGTCACGCTCACTACCGAGCTGATCCAGCAGAGCGAACTCAACGGGCAGCAGAACATGTCCTTGGCCATTCTGCGGATCATCCGCCTCGTCAGGGTCTTCCGCATCTTCAAGCTCTCCCGGCACTCCAAGGGGCTGCAGATCCTGGGGCAGACCCTCAAGGCCAGCATGCGGGAGTTGGGCTTGCTCATCTTCTTCCTCTTCATCGGCGTCATCCTCTTCTCCAGCGCCGTTTACTTCGCGGAGGTCGACGAGCCGCAGTCCCACTTCTCCAGCATCCCCGACGGCTTCTGGTGGGCCGTGGTCACCATGACCACCGTGGGCTACGGGGACATGTGTCCCACCACGCTGGGCGGGAAGATCGTGGGCACTCTGTGCGCCATCGCGGGGGTGCTGACCATCGCCCTGCCCGTGCCCGTCATCGTCTCCAACTTCAACTATTTCTACCACCGGGAGACGGAGAACGAGGAGAAGCAGATGCTGCCCGGGGAGGTGGAGCGGCTGCTGGCCAGCGTGGCCACGGGCAACGGCAGCATGGAGTCACTCAATAAGACCAATGGGGGCTACCCTCGAGACAAGGCCAAAAAATGATGGTTGAGGCCCTGAGGGACTGGGCGCAGTCAGGTGGGATTGGCTGGAAAATGTATCCAACTTCTGCATGCTCTGATTTTTTTTTCTTTTTTCTTTTTTTTTTTTTTTTTAATAATGTGCTGCTGCTTTTTTCTTCTTTTTTTTTTTTCTAGACATTTTTCAATCTCTGATTTCCTGTGGCTGTTCAAATAAATACCATCTTTCTTATCTCTCTGCCCTGCCCATCGGTCTGGTGTTTTTTATTTGATGCTCATCTGCTTGACATTTCTCTTCTCCATCCCTGGCATCAGAGTGGAATTCCCCACATACAGAGATTTCCCCATTTACTGGAGAGGAAAAAGGGCAAAATGACATTACATACTTGGCTCGGTGACACCCAGCTGCCCAGGGATGAAGGTGGGTCCAGCTCCCTGCCTTGCTTAACCCACTTTAAACAGTTCCTCCCCACCCACCACTTCAGAGCTGGGGGTCTGACAAATTCCCAGACCTGTGACAGCTCTGACTGAAAAATAAGTTGGTAAAAAGAAATGAGGAGGGATATTTTTAGCTGGGTGAGTTCCCTGGTCTGCCTGACTAATTGATTTTGATGGCACAGCAGGGTGGGCAGTCACAGATGGGCCCAGGGCAGCAGGTGGGGGACCAGGGGCTGCTGACCAGGCACTGTGGCACAGCCACACCAGAGCTCAAAGCCCACCGGGGATTCTGCTGGAAAACTCAGCTCTGAGAGAGGGAACGGGATTTCTCCTGCAACAAACGTTTGTTATCTGGTCTACAAACGACCCTGGGGATGAGCCATTGTGACCTTGTAGCTTTTATTGTCACTTCTGGTGCTGCAAAGGAGGCACAGAACGATGAGAGCAAACATTTCCTGACAGCTCCACTCCCTGTTGTAACAAGGCACTTCTGCTTTCCTAAAAATGCAAATTTCCAGTGGCACTTTGGATGGGAGCAGCCAGCAACAGCTCATTTTGCCATTCTCTCCAATGCCAGCAGGTTTTCTGACAAAAACATTTTGTTCCCACTTCACTGTTTCACTTGACTTTCTTTTTATTTATTTTTTTTTAAATGTTTCTGCCTCCATTAAAATCCCAGCTTCTCGTGCAGTGTCTCATCTGCTCTCATGTCCCACTCCTGCTGCACGGATGTCTCATCTCCTGACAGATCCCCATGATCATTATGCAGCGTGCCAGCATCCCTGATTTGCGATTTCATTCAGAAAGCAGTGGTGGAACAGGGATTAGATTTATTGCTCCTGCTCTGCTGGAAAATGTGGGTTTAGGCTCGCTGGGATTTTCCCTGTAGCAGAAATCCCACAGCCCTGGTGGGAGGCGGTTGTTATTTTGGTTTTAGGGGATTCTGTGCGCTGTCTTTCTGCAATGAGGTGTTTTACACCCCAGGAGATGGATCTGAGACACGACCTTTCCTTTTCCTTCTGGGACAAATCCCACTTATCACCTGCTCTCCCTGTTGTTTTTTCCCCATCCCTTCACCACCCTTTTCCCCTCCCTTCACCATCACACCATCATCTCAGGCAGGAGGAACTGTCAGAGTTATTGAATCTTCTTCCCACCGTGTCCAAGTTCCGTTATCTGTGGGGATGCTTGGAGAATGCACAGCTGGGCACAGCTGGAGGAGGCACAGCTGGGCACAGCTGGGAACATTCCCAGCTCCTCTCTTTTCGCCCCTCAATTCTCTCCAGCAGCTCTTTCACATCACTGCTTTTATTTCATAGCGGTTCTTTCTCCTCTTCTTCTAGAAAACTTGAATTTTTCCATTCTTTTGTATTTTTGTTGTTCCCCTTCCCTAATCCTCTCCCAGCCTCTCTAATTGGAAGCACTTTTGGTGTTTTTTCCTTGGGAAATCACCATGAAAAACTCTGATGAGAAGGTTTGGGCTGGGAAATATTCAGCCTGATCAGCCATAAGCACATTTCCTCTCCTCCTGCAAAAGTGGACTGCAATGGTGCTGGGATGGGTGGATGGATGGATGGATGGATGGATGGATGGATGGATGGATGGATGGACAACCTGATTCTTATAAACTTGTAAACTTTATCTTCAAATAAAAGAATAAATGCTTCAAAATCTGATATGCAGAAAATATTGTTTATTTGGACTCAACTTTTTTGTTCCTAGCTTTGTGCTGCTCCATGGCAACAAAATTCCAGCTGGGAATTGTGTGTGGGAGGGTTGAGACATGGGACAATATGGAATCCTGGAATGTTTTGGGTGGGGAGGGATGTTAGAGCTCATCTCATCCCACCCCCTGCCATGGGCAGGGGCACCTTCCCTTGTCCTGGGTTGCTCCAAGCCCTGTCCAGCCTGGCCTTGGGCACTGCCAGGGAAGGGGCAGCCACGGCTGCTCTGGAAAAGAGATGATTACAGCTCTCCAGCTCTGTGGGGTGAGGACAAACTCTGTGGTTTGGCTCACACCGTGCTCTGTGGGAGGCCAGGCCCGAGGGGGATCCCTGACTGATGCCATGGGAAGGGGTCAGGGGCACTGAACCTCTCCAGAAACATCAACCTCTTTCAAATTCACCCAAAAGAGAAGGAAATGCAGGATATGAACTTCCAGTGTCAACACTGATGAAAACCTGAAAAAAACTCAATTTTCCTGCACAATTTCCAGCTTTGTTGTGTCCCAAACACAGCCCCAAAGCTCGACACTCAGTGAAATCCATAAGAAGCCCTCAGTAACTGTCCTGTTCCAGATGAGCGCATCTGTCATGCTCTGCACAAAGGATGAATTCCCTCTTCACACTTTGCACTGCCTCAGGAAAAGCTAAAAGAAGAAAAGAACCCCATTTCCTCTATCAGAAAGTTGTCGTGGCCACGTTTTATCCTTGGAGCAAGACAAAACCTGTAGACAAGGAGTAAAATATTTGCAGGTAGGAATGACTCCCTCCTTTGAGCTGAAATTCCTGAGAATCCCAGAATGATTTGGATTGGAAGGGACCTTGAAGCTCACCCAGTCCCACCCCCTGCTGAGAGGAATGATCTGTCTTCACAAACTGTGGGTCTGCTGATAGATAAAACTGGCACTGAGAGATAAAAGAAACAATGGGAAGGATTTTACTGATTGGTGAATGGATAAAAGATATGTGCCTTTGCAAACAAACTGTAGGTTCTCTGATAAATGAAATTGGATATTGAAAGATGAAAGAAACAACGGGGGGAAATAAAACCCCAAAAACGTAAATTCCATAAGAGTTAAGAATTAAAAGGGAAGGTTATACATTAGAGGAGAACTTGTGGGTATCAGGTGTTCCAGGGAGTCTGCACCTCTCAAGTGCCTCAGAAATGGGGCAAGAGAGAGGGAAATGTGGCTGGGAAATTGGGATAAAAGGGAGGCTGCATCCTCTGAAAATTTGAGAACACCCCAGGGGAATGCCCCATGGCCTCTGCCTTCATTCGAATAAAGAAAAAGGATTTCTCTGTCTCCTTTTTGGACACAGACCTCTGCTGTCTGTGGCTTAATCTTCCTAACACTGCCATCCCGACCATCCCAGGTTGCTCCAAGCCCGGCCCAGCCCGGCCCCGGGCACGGCCAGGATGGAGCAGCCGGGTTTGGAGCCACGAGATGGCACTGCAGGATCGGCACCGCCCTGCCGCGCTCGAACCTTTCCCTGCGGTCATTCCTTTGCTGCAACGAGAACACACACGGCCGCGGGAAGGGCTGCCCCGGCCAGGGGATGCTCCCGTGGAGGAATCTCTTCGCAGGGAATTCTCGGCACCAGCTCAGGAGGAGGAGGAGGAGTCAGGAATTGCTCGCTGGCACGATGCTGAGGCTGTCGGTCCTGCCTGGAACAGGGACCAGCACGGCACTGAGAGCACGGGTCCAGCCCCCGGACCAGGCTGCAGACTCCTCCGGGGCTGGGCTGTCCCGGCACGGCTGATCCCGGCACGGCTGATCCCTGGAGTCACGGCTCCCGCTGCATCTGCCTCGTTTCTTGTTGCTCACAGTAATGAGAAAATTCCTGCGATGGGGTTGAGGGCAAGTCCCACGTGCCCAAAATCCGGGGCTGGGTCGCTCCTGGGCTTGGGCACAAGAGATTCCCACCAGCTGGGCTGGGGATCCCAGGGATGTGTGATCCCAGGGGGATGGGAGGGATAAATCACCCACCCACCATCCCGGGTCACACCCCCCCTTTATAGTCAGCTCAAGTTTTACACCGTGCGAGAAGAGAATAATTAATTTCCAACCCAAATCACCGGGATCTCTCCCTCCACATCCCTGCTCCTGCTGGGGATGGAATCTCCAGGCCTCACCAGTGATGGAGCCTCATTTACCAATAAAAAATGCAGCCAGTCCCTCGTCCCTCAGCACTGCAGAAATGAAGACACAGCAGGGACTTGGATCTATCTCCCAGCTTCCCGCTGAGCAATTCCACTGCAGCTGCTCCTATTTTTAATAGGGTTGGATGTGGATGGAGGCAATTTCCTCACAAAACAGAGCTCTGCAGGTTCTGTGCTTCTGTAAATGCCTCATCGTGGGAGGCTCAGGGTGAAAGCCTTTTCCTGCTCTCTTGGGTGGTCGAAGGGAAATCTCCAGCTGAGCCACATCCTCCTTGGGGACTCCCTGCCCTGGGTGGCTTTGGGCTGTCAGGCACCGTGCAGGGAAAGTGGGAACAAGCCCTGTGCCCAGGGATGGGGAGCTGCCGGGGCAGGAACAGGGCTGTGGGGCTGCAGGGGGTCTGCTCTGGGATGGTTTGTGTCTGGGGTGGTGAGTTCAGCCTCCCTGGGTGGAAATTTGGGGGTTCCAGAATCACCCGCTTGCTTTAGCCCCAATTAAAAGCCTGTCTTGGCTTCCAGCCCTCACCCCTGCAGCGATCACAGCTCTCAAAGCACCTCAGCAGAACCCTGAGGTGACCAAGGAGGCCACCACAGAGCAGCAGCTCCTTCCTGACTCTGCCATTCCATCAGAAAGACACACACACAGCCAGCAGCTCAGAACCATCCACACTTTATTGTGCCAGAAGCCGTGGCCGTGCTCTGGGTGCGCACAGAGCCTCGCTCACACCTGGATGAGCTCCGAAACCGCCTTGGCCAGCCCCACACGGTTGTTGGCCCGGTCAAAGATGCTGTAGTACACCCTGAGGAAGACATCTCCCAGGATCCAGAGGTCCCCAGAGGTGGCCTGGAAGCTGCTCATGCAGGATCCTTGGTTGTGCTGCATTTGAGCAGGAAAAGGCAATTGGGGATCTGCGGGCTGGTGTCTCCTCTCACACTGCTCTGGAGGCCCGTGGCCATCCATGCCCTGTCTCCCAAGGGAATGGGAGAAGCCAAGGAGCAGGGCCAAGAGCAGAGGCACCTTGAGGGGCTCCGGGCTGCCACTGACCTGCTCGGTGTAGGCCAGGGCTGACACGGGGTACTGGACCCCATCGATGACAAAGATGACATCGGGCAGGGCAGGGATGGAGCTGCAGTTCACACTGTGCTGCAGGGAGCAGAGGGAAGGCGATCTCAGGGGGAAATATTCAGAGGGGGAGGAGTGGGGGGGAGACCTCACTGGGGCCTTCAACCTCCTCCAGAGGGGCAGCAGAGGGACAGCTCTGATCTCTGTGACAGGGGCAGCACCCAGGGAGAGCTGGCTCCTCCAGGGGAGTTTAGGATGGAAATCAGGGAAGTTTCTTCTCCCAGAGGGTGCTGGCACTGCCCAGGCTCCCAGGGAATGGGCACAGGCCCCGAGGCTGCCAAAGCTCCAGGGGGGTTTGGACAGCACTTTCAGGGATGCCCAGCGATTGTTGGGGCGTCAGTGCAGGGCAGGGGCTCGACTCAATGACCCCCGTGGATCCCTTCCAGCTGAGGAATTCTGTGATTCTCTGTCCTGCTGATATCAACCAGAGGGTCCCAGGATGTCTCTGCTGGGGCTGCTGTGAGCAGAGGGCGCTTTCCCCGTGCATGGCAGCAGCCTTGGCTGGGCTCTGCTGTGCCAGGTGCCCCCAGGGCGAGTAGGGCGAGCTCTCACCTCTCCATACGCGCCCTCCCTGGCCCCAACTGCGCTCTGGATGCTCCTGATGCCCGAGGGTGGCCCGGCCACGAGAGAAGTGCCGGTGTCGATGATGGCCTGGCAGCCGCCAGCGCACGCGACCTCCTGGCTGTTCACAAGGATGCTGTGGGGAGAGAAACATGAAACAACCACATGGGCCTTAAGGATGGTTTGTAACTTCTTTTATAAGAGTTAAAGCTGGGTAACCCCAAGTTCTGGCCGTGAGCTTTTCCTTTCTGGAGTTGCAGAGCCAGCTGGGAATGCAGCCAACATTGCAGACAGGGGCACCGAGCACAGCCCAGCAGCTGGGACCCACTCGAGCCCAACAGAGGAGGTTTGGACCCACGATTTTGCTCTCCTCATCACCAGAGACATCCCCTAAACCGCAGGACAGGAATTAGACTGTGCTCCAGGCACAAAGCATCCTCATTTTGGGTGTCAATTACCAAAGTATCAGGGAGTTTGTCCCCTTATCCCTCTGCAACCCCCCGCACTGGGGTGGGGATGTCAGGGGAAACCTCTGCTGGTGCCGGGTCCAAGGTCTCTTTAGAAGCAGTGCTTTGAGGTGAGCAGAGAGCAGCAGAGCTGATTTGTCACCTGTCCATGGAGATCTGCCAGTAGCCCTGGTATGAGACGGGGATCCAGCTGATGGGGCCGGTGAAATAGGACTCGTCAGTGCCCCCAAAGATGACCACGCTCCCCGCTGCCTCGCTGGACAATGCAGGAAAAGAAAACAAGGGGGAGCTTTGCCATGTGGCTCAGAGCAGGGCCAGGTGTCCCGAGGGTGAGACGCTGATGGTGGCACGTCCCTGTTCCTCCCCGGCCACACCCCGGCCCAGCAGCAGCGCCAGGGCCTTTGGAACCGGGAGCCACGGTGGAACCACGTGCTGCAAACTGCTTCCATGAGCCATAAACCCTCAGGGGAGGCTGGTGGTCCCCAGGCCTTGCACATCGTGACACAGACACAACATCTGATGGCAGCAGTGACGAGGGGAAGGAGCCAGAGCCACCAGCACACGCCGTGCATGAGGCGCTTCCCCCCTTCCCCAGCCCCACACGGCTCACCGGGACAGGTAGACAGAGAAGAGGTTCTCCTGCAGCAAGCTCTGGTTCACCAGGTTATCAAAGACTGGCGTGATCCCATCAGCAGCCAGGTTGGGGTATCCCAAGCCCAGGATCCCATCGAATTTGACATCCACGAAGAACTGGCCGGGCTCGGCCGTGCTCAGGCCGAAGAGCTGGCTGGTATCCACCAGAGACGCCACCTGGGGACAGGGAGGTGCTGAGACCCGAGGCAGGCACTGGGATTCTGTGTTCATCTGGTGGGGAAGGAGCAGGGGATGCCCTGCTGCAGGTGGAGCAGGAGCTTCAGAGGTTATTAAAGAAGCCCAAAAACTGAGGCACAAGGGGCCAAGAGAGCCCCTGGCTTGCTGAACTCCTCCTCAGAGAGAGGAGTCTGGAGCCAGCCTCAGCCTCAGACTATCAAGGGTTTGAATTCTACCACCTCGTCCCACCACTTTGAATGATGGCAAGTCACGTGTGTTTAATAAAAGACGAGATGTTTAGTAAGAAAATGAACAGACACAAGATAAGAGATGAAAGATCTCAATTGGAGTTACTACACATAAAGAACTACAGATTACAGCATCAGATAAACAGTGCACTACAGCAAGGTACCTGCATTACAGCTGGCAAAAGGAATAGCATTGATTAGGAGCTGAATGGAACTTGCCACCAAAACAACGAGAATGTGCAGAGATTCCTGCACTTAATCCCCGGGGAGTAACGGTGAGGCGGCGTCCCCCTCACGGGAGAAACTGCCCACATTTCCAGGGAAAAGGGCAGAAGATTTCTGCCTTGGGGAAGGTCGGTGTGGCTTTTAAAGGGAGGGTCTGTCAGTGATAAATCCAGCTTATCTTGCCAGATCTCACTTTAACAGTGGGGTGCTCATTGGCAGCTGGGAGATGCCAGCCCAGGGTTGATCCCATGGCTCCAGAATAACTCCAGGACAGCCTGTCCTGCTTGGATTCCCTGGTTAACAAACAGCAGCTCTAGGGGGGATGCTCTCTCAGGGTGCCATGGGGACACTCACGGTGACGGTGTCGGAGCCCACGATCCCCTCCATCTCACCGGTGCCATAGTGGATGGACAGACTGAGCCCCGTGCTCCTGTAGGTGGAGGACTGAGAGGGGTCAAACACCTGGTGGGTTTCTAGGTAAGTGAAAAAACACGGAGTTACGCCTTTGGGTGAGGCCAAGCCTCAGGGAGGTGCAGGAGAAGGAGCCCTGCTGAATTGCTGTTTATTATTATCCTGCCTTCAGGAGTATTTCAGCTGTGAGCATTTGCTGTTCATCCTTCCCCTCCTCCAGCAATCAGGGATCCATCCCCCTTGGACGGATGGGGAAACTGAGGCACCAAGCAGCAGTCACACCGCCTGAGGAATGCAGCTCTGAGCAGCCCGTGCCCCCCAGATGTTCCTCAGTCCAGCTCCCTGCGCAGGTGCCACGGAGCCAGCTGGGCAATTCCCTCTCCCCTGGCAATGCCACCCCGAGTTTTGGGCTCGGTGGAGCTGTCACAAACCCAGGACGTGCAGCTGGGCCCGGCTCCTACTCACGGCAGGCCGGGCTGGTGCAGGACACCGAGGGAACCCAGAGGTCGGAGGAGCCGGTGTCGAAGACCACGGTGAAGTCCTGCGGGGGGGTCCCGATGGAGATGGTCCCATAGTATTCCACCTGTGGGGCAGCCAGGCCAGGGATGGGGAGAGAAACCAAACCTGGAGCTTCCCCAGGCTTGGTTCCCTTCTTTTAGCAGAGCTCCTGGGGGACATTTCTCTTTTCAGGGCCACCAGCCCTGGCAAGGAGGGGGGGAAGGATGAGAGCTGAAGGCTTTGGGATAAAGGATTTGGCTTTGATCTGTGCCCAGGACAGACAGAGGGATGGACATCCCACAGCCCTTCCCAGGCTGTGTCCCTGGGGGTTAGAGCCCCTACTCACATCGAGGGTGTTCAGCAGAGGCTCAGTGGCCACCCCGCTCCCGTTGGGAAAAGCGTGCGGGAATTTGGTGCCGATGTCGTAGTGGTGATGCTGGAAGAATTGGTGCAGCAAATCCTTCTCCCTGAGGACATCCCTCAGCTTCTTCCCCCTTTCCAAGGGCAGCCTGGCACGAGCAGCAAAGGCCAAAAGAAGCGTGAGATGGGATTTTGCTGCCCGCAGCTGCAGCGAGCAGTGTTTGACACCTCCAACGTTCTGATCCAACTGCAGGAGCGCAGGAAACTCCCCCAAAACTCTGAGTCAGGGATTTCCTCAAAAATCCCAAAGCAACCCTAGAAACCAGCCCCTCCCCAGGTATGCCCTCATTCTCTGCATCCCTGGAGCAGCTTTCTGCCCCCTCAGACCTCTCCCCTGCTCCCCAAAGCCATTAAAAGCCTCCCCATTTCCCCCCTCCCCATTTCCCCCCTCCCTTTCCCCGGGTGGCCCTGGCAGTGATGCTGCTGTGCCTTACCTGGTGACACCCTGGCAGAGGGCACAGGCAGCACAGAGCAGCACGAGGAGCCACATCCTGCCAGGAGAGCCAGGGCCGGTTCCTGCTGGTTTATAAAGTTTATAAACCCCTGCCCACCCCACCTGCCGTACCAAGAGCAGCCAGGACCAACGGGAGCTGCCCCCTCCCCTCCTTTGGGCACCCAGCCAAGGCAGGTGACACCCAGGGACCGAAGGACACAGCAAACATGAGCCACACGTCACTGGTGGGGGGGGACTGTCCCCTTACGCCACCCATGAGCCTCTCCTGGGGACCCCATGCTCCCCCCTAGATCCCAAATCCTAACTCTCCATCCTTTAGGCCCCAAATGCTTCATCCTGACCAGGCACTGCCTGGTTGTGGGCACGGAATCACCCAATTCCAGGATAATTTGTGTTGGAAGTGACCCTAAAACTCATCCAGTGCCACCCCAGCCATGGNTCTCCCAGCCTGGCTCCAGAGCAGAGGGGCTGCAGCCCTGGGACCATCTCCGTGCCCCATCTGGCTCTGCTCCAGCAGCTCCACGTCCTCCTGCTGCTGCAGCCCCCCGGGCTGCAATCGTCGTTTTGGCTTTTCAGTTTGGCACCCAAGGCCTCTGCAAGGAGCAGTGGGAGCTCTGTGTGCAGGAATGTCCCCGGGCTGGCACGGGAAGGGCCCCTGTGCCGGGTGTGAGCCCACGGGGGGGTTTGGCTGCCCCATTATCTCCGACCCCGTGAGTGCAAACAGCTCAAGGTGACCCCGCCGGGCTGTGCTGAGGATGGAGCAGCGTGTGCCCCCCTCCAGACCCCCAGACCTGCAGGAGGCTGGGTTTCCTTGTGGATAGAAGGGGAAAATTGTGTATTTTAAATTATTTTTTAAAAATTGTTTCATTTCCTGTGGGAATTGTCGCTGCTGAGGGCAAAGCCAGTTCCAGTTTGGGGATGGGGATGTCCCTGTCCTGCAGGGACACAGAGGGTGTCTGCAGTGGGGAGGCTCTTGCAGTGCAGTAAAGCAGGAATTTATAATGATTTATGATAATTTATAATGATTTATTAAAATTTATAATGATTTTAATGATTTTTTTGCTGAATTTGTCCAGGTGGTTTGTAGAGGAGTGAGAAGGGGCTGGGCCATGGCAGCCAAAAAGGCAACGAGGCTCATCCCAGTTTGGGGTCAGGAAGGAGCTCAAGATGGATTTGAAACATGGGAAGCCATCAGGATGAATTGTAGGAGCCACCTTTGCAATGAAAAATTGCTCCGAGCCAACAAACAATATTAAAATAAACATGAATTACTGAAATAATAAATAAATTAATGCTATTGATACATAAAGTATAAGGGGTATGATGAATTATAAAAACTTAAACCGTAATTATAGATTCTCTAATATTATGTAAAACCATAAAATGCCTGAAATCCAATGAAGAAGAGACTAGAGTAGAACAGAATAGAGAATTGAATATAATTAGAATGCAATTAGATTAGAGTAGAATTACAATATAAGATAACTAGAATATAATAGAATAATTGAATTATAAGAGAATTCTAGACTAGAATAAAACACTGTTAGAGAGGAGAATAACTAGGATGGATAGAATGGAATAGAATAGAATAGAATAGAATAGAATAGAATAGAATAGAATAGAATAGAATAGAATAGAATAGAATAACAGGATATTTCCCTGCTCTTTGGAAACCAACCATGTAATTATTTTTGGTTTCTGAATATTCAGACCTTGGTGCATCACCAGGCTGTGGGGGTGTGTGGGGGTTTGTGACACCCCGTGTCCTGGTCTATCCCAGTTCCCATCCCAGACATATCCCCATCCCACCCCAGCCCCGTCCTGATCCCATCCCAGCCTCAATCCCATCCCAGCCCTGCTCCCATCCCAGCCCTGCTCCCATCCCAACCCTGCTCCCATCCCAGCCCTGATCCCATCCCAGCCTCAATCCCATCCCAGCCATTCCCTGTTCCCATCCCAGCCATTCCCTGCTCCCATCCCAGCCATTCCCTGTTCCCATCCCAGCCATTCCCTGCTCCCATCCCAGCCCTGTTCCCATCCCAGCCATTCCCTGCTCCCATCCCAGCCATGTCCTGCTCCCACCCTGGCGGTTCCTTGGCTCCCATCCCACTCTGGCAGCCTCGGCCGGTTCACCTTGGAGCAGAACATCAAACAGAGCCGGGCACTGGCCCGTGCGGGGCCCCGAGGGGCTCCTGGCTCCGTTTCGGATCACAGGATCGCATTCCCTGCCGCTCGCAGGCGGGGTTGACTTTCCCTGTCCCTGCTTTGCCTCCTGGACTTGCTCCCCCACCCCGCGGGAGCTTTGCTCCTCCGGGGAGAAGTTAAAAGGATATTTTCAAGGTTTCACGCCCCTGAATGCGCTTTGAAAGCAGCTCTGAAGTGGGGTTTTTGCTAAATTGCAGGAAAATCCTGCAGGGATGCAGGAAACGGGAGCTCCTCCATCGCCTTTCTCGTGGGCAGCCCCAATTCCCAGTCTGAAATCAAGCACAGCCTGCTCTTGCAACGGGGGTGTCCCTCTGTTTAATCAGGGGATTTCCCACTAAATTGTCACCTCCTATTGCTGAAAGCCACTGGGGGATTGCTAATTCCCACTCCCGAGGCTTGGGGAGTCCCTCCAGAATGGGAAGAGAGGATGGAAAGAAGATGCTAAGACATTTTGTTTCTTTTTATTCTGGTGGGGTCAGCTGGGAGAAAATAATTTTCAATATTTTCCACTGGGAGTTGTCCACAAATTAGGCAAAACTCCCAAATTTGCAGCTCTTCCTGCCCATTTCCAAGCTTGTGGAAGGCCAGAGGCAGCTAATTAAATAAGGCAGGTTAATAAAATAAACCCAAGCCATAAAATTATATTTTTTGGACAGTTCTGTGAATTGTTTTGGGGGTTTTCCTGAATTTTTCCCTCTCTCTATTGCCTTCCTGGGGGGTTTGGGGCAATCCATGGTGTTCCCATGGTGTTGGTGGTTTGTACCACAAACTCACCTGCCTGGGGATGCAGCATGCCCACAGCAGGATTTTCTTTACAAATAAAAAGCAAAAAAATCCCTAATGTTTAAAAAAAAAATTAATAAATTCAACCTGGTCTTTGCAGTGTTTTATTTTCACCAAATTTCCGACATTTTCGAGGGGGAGAAACAAACTCTGGGAGGTTTTTGCCGAGCCTCAAACACCAAATCCCAACAACTTCACCAGGGATGGGAACACAGCACCTGCCACAGCCACACCTGGGGGGCTTTACAAATAGCAGCTGGTGATGTTAGAGCTCCAAACCTCCCCCAAACCCCCCTGGCTTCACTGCCCCAGCTCCCAACTCCACAGGTTTTCCAGGAGCAGCTCTGCACACACCCCAAATTAGGCTTTGTGCTTAAGTCCTGCTTCTGCCTGAAAGGAAACCAATCTCTTTTGTGTGTGTGTGTGTGTGTGTGTGTGTGTGTGTGTTTTAGTTTTGGTTTGGTGCGGTTTTTTGTCTTTTTTTTTTCCTGTAAATGCTGATTATTCTTTTATTTGTTCTCTTTATTCCTATTTCTTTACTGTGGCTGGGCGTTGCTGCAGGCAGCAGGAGAGAAGCTCAAGTGACACCCGAGTTTTCCCTGAGAGATTCCAAGAGCAGAACTGCAAACCTGTCCAAGATCACTTCTGGCACAATCAGTCACCTTTAATATCCCCTTCTCCTTTCACAAGCGATTTTTATTTGTCCTTGTACACAACTGAAAAGTATAAAAATTATTAAATCAGGTCTCCGGCAGGCCTGCTCTGGCAGCTGAGATGATGCTGCTGAGCTTCATGTCCCAAATTTTTTCACGTGCCAGGATAAAGAAACATGAGAGGATGCCCTTGGCTGCTCAAATTGCCTCACCCTTGATTTTTCCAGGATAAAACAAAGGAGGGAGGTGGAAACTCACGGGCAGCATCCAGGAGCCAACACCTTGGGGAAGGATTTGTGAGGCCATGTTTGCAGCACAGAGAATCCCTCAATCCCAGCCAGGCGCTGCTCCAGGCTGGGACTGAGCCACGTGTGGGAGCAGCTGGGCCTGGCCGTGCCTCAGTTTCCCCACAGGACTAGCTCAGAACAGCATTGGCCACCTCAGAGAAGCCGTCCTGGGGCTACGTGGGCACCTGGCAGCCCCGGGAGAGGGCCAGACACAGGCGCTGGGGGCTCAGGGATGGAATTGTCAGGAGCATCATCCTAAAAATCGAGGTGGACGGAGCGGGGGAAGCAGCTGTGGAGGAGCCTGGAGCACAGGAGTGGAGCAGATGAGGCAGGTGTGGGCTGGCACTGCCCAAGGAAAGGCAGCTGCGAGGAGGAACGAGACAAATGAAGTGTCATGGCCCAAAAAATGATCAGTGGGATCAAAGCCCGCAGAAAATCTCCGGCTCTCCTCCGAGGTTTCAAAGGGATTTGCCTGAAATTAATTTCTGATCCCTCCGAAGCCCTTCCTGGTGCGAGCAGAAGGTGCAGCACCATTAAATCTTCCCGGAGCACTCAATCCCTGCAGGCACAGGCAGGGATGCTCGCCCCAAGGCTGGGGTGCTGCTGCTGAGCCCCGGACTGGCAGCAGCCCCACGGCTTGGGGAGCTGGGGGCTCTCCCCCAGCACCAACCACAGCTCTGGGGCGGCTCTGAGGGGGTCACTCAGCTCCTCCTGGCTCGGCAGAGCCTTCAAGGCTCATTTTGGGGCAGTGTGGGCTGGGCCTGGCTCCCAAAGGGACGGGCAGGGGGCTCCAGCCCAGCTCCCACCACTGGGGGAGTTTTTCCTTCAGCTGTTTCAGGGCCAGGATTGAGACACAGGAGACAGTTTTCTGTGTTTGCTCTTTGGTGTTTATCCTTATCAGTGCTACAGGGGAGTGAGTTCTCAGCACCTCAGCTTCTAGGTAGAAATGGCAATGATGGCTTCTGACTACAAGGGCTTTCAAGAGTAAATTTAACCAATGACTAATTGCCAGCTAGATTATTTTCACTTTTAACCCAATAACCAGACAGCTGTGACCTGCAGTGTGGCATTGTGCACCCAATCACACAATATCACCCAAACCCGTGGAGAAGAAGGAGGAAGAACAAGGAGTCAGTGCCCTAAAACCTCCATCGTGCTCCATACACACCATTACACCCTAAAACCGAAAGCTGTGAGTGTTCACCCTGTGACATTGCACACCTCCATTCAAACTGCACACCCATAACCCCAGCTCCATCACCCAAATTTGGGATCTTTCTCCACGGCCTCGGGTCCAAAGCAGTGTTCTGCTGAGGGGCTGCACCTGGCAGAACACAAAGCCTGAAATTCTCTGTGCCCACCACACCACAGCACCCCAGGGCCGCCCCTTAATCAATCCCCAGCCAGCAGAGGTTTATGTCCAAAAAGGAGACAGAGGAGCCCTGTAACTTTATTCGAATAAAGGGAGAGGCCGTGGGGCATTCCCCTGGGGTCTTTCCAATTTTCAGGGGACGCAGCCTCCCTTTTATCCCAATTTCCCAGCTGCATTTCCCTCTCTTTCCCCATTTCTGAGGTACTTGAGAGGCACAGACTTCCTAGAATGCCTGATACATAAAACTTCCCCTCTAATGTATAACCCTCCCTTTTAATTCTTAACTCTTAAGGAATTTATGTTTTCTTCCCCATTGTTTCTTCCATCTTTCAATATTCAATTCCGTTTACCAGCAAACCTACAGTTTGCTTGTAAGAGCAAATCTCTTTTACCCATTCATCAACCAGTGGAACCCTTCCCCTTTTTTTAATCTCCCAGTGCTGCTCTTGTCCATCAGCAGACCCACGGTTTGTTTCTAAAGACACAGCCATCATTCCTCTCAGCTTTAAGGTCCCTTCTGGCCCAAACAGTCTGGAATTCCACGACTTAGGAGCTGCTCCAAGCTTGGGGAGCACCAGTTTGGGATCGTCACCCCAACTCCCCACCTCCAACACTGGCCTCCCTCTCCATCCCAGGGCAGGTCGCAGGGTCAGAGGGATAAATCAGCCCAGAGGATGAGCCCAGAACCTCAGACGGTGTCAAACACTGGGCAGTAAGGCACTGAGAAGGGATAAAAGCTCCTTCTCTCCCTCCAGCATCTGCCTCCCAGAGGGATTTTTCACCAGATCTGGATTTTCCAAGCACGCCTCGATATCCATATTTATTCCTGACGGGGGCACTGGAGAATTTAAGGAAGAGCTTGTGGTTATTTATCTAGAAGAAAACGAAAGAATGAAGCTGGGTTGTTACTGCCGAGCTCAGCATGTGAAAATGTGTCTCCGTGATAAACATCCCACAGAAAGAGAGGCTTGGCTGCGTTTCCTTGGGAGCACGGAAGGAGGCAGAGAGGGGAGAAGGAATTCTTCCTAACGAGGTGCACTTTAATTGGGATATCATGTGGAAGTGTGTTGATTCATGGCTTGAAGTATGTGAAAAACGAAGTTCA
>VWZN01003404.1:861-19504 GCA_013396955.1 Regulus satrapa
TTCCCCCCCCCCCCCCCCCCATTATTATTAGGGTTATTTTAATTATTAAACTGTTCTCATCTCAATCCATGGGTTTTACCTTTTCCCAATTCTCCTCCCTGTCCCTCTACAGCTGCAGGCTGGGGCTAAAGCTTGACACCAGCAAAGAGGAATTCAGAAATAGTTCAATTTGGGAGGAAATTAGCCAAGCAGTAATTTAAAGCTGTTCAGTTTAAAAGCAGTAAAAGCATAGAAATATCGTATGAACAAAGCATAGAATTTTACACAGCAGCAGCTACTTGAAGTGAAGGAAATGGTAAATAACCTGGTCCTATCAGAGCAGGAAAAAACATCCGCAATATTTATACATCAGGTGGCAATATTGTGGAGGAACAGCTATTAGACATCCATAAATCTATACATCTTTAAATAAAACAACTACAGAGCTTTCTGCTGCTTGAAAGGGCCCAGTTCTTATTAAAGCTGTTTACAAACTGACTCAAGTTCTTAAAAATAAAAATCAAAGCAAGAAACAGGAGTTTGGGGAAAATAATGCGACCTTGCAATTCTGCCAAACTTTTTGGAAAAAGCTTCAGGTCTCTCCTCCTGAAAATTGTGCTGGCTTTGTGTCCTTATCCAGAACTCTGGAAGTGTAAAGCCTAATTTTACTCACATGTGGGCAAGGTGAAGTTGTCCAGGTGTGGTCCTGCCTCCAACAAAATACTCCTGAACTTGTAAAATCCCAGAAGGATTTGATTTGGAAGGGACTTTAAAAACCATCCAGTGCCACCCCCTGCCATGGCATGGACACCTCCCGCTGTCCCAGCTGCTCCAGCCTGGCCTTGGGCACTGCCAGGGATCCAGGGGCAGCCACAGCTGCTCTGGGAATTCCAGCCCAGCCAGGAATTCCCAATCTCCCACCCATCCCTGCCCTGGCTAGTGGGAGTCATTCCCTGAGTCCTGTCCCTCCATGCCTTGGCCCCAGTCCCTCTCCAGCTCTCCTGGAGCCTTTTCACCTGCTGGGATGATCCTGCCCAAACAGATCCATGAGAAAACCAAACCCCAGCTCTGCACGTTTCTTCCTTAGGCCTCTCAAAGCTCAGGAGAGCACAAAAGATCTGTTCCAACCCCTTTTTGTCATCTGTCACCTCCCCGGTGTCACACAGGCTGTCAGGGCTGCACTCCCCCTCTCATCATCTCCCAGCAGCAACATCCATCTCCTGCTCAGAGGAGTCATTGAAATTCCCAGTGCAACACATCCCATCCACTTCCAGCGCCACTGCACTGCATCCCCCCACGGATTTTGATCAGCAGATTGACAGAAATTCTGAAGAAAATTGGGTGCAATTTCCTGGCAATGCAGCTACAGACACGTAGCACACACACCTGCTTATCTGTTCTGCTATAAAGATGGGGTTATTGGTTTTTTTCTTCTTCTTCTTCTGGCTCTTAAAAATAAATTTCTTTTTAAAATCTGATTAGATGGCAAATCCCCCTACTCACCTGTTAAATTAACACCAGCTGAAGTCATAAATCCTGATCTAAACAGGCAGAGAATTCACCTGATACAAATGCATGTTGAAATACTGACCCCAGAGCAACAATTACTTGAAGCTATGCACTGAAACACAAGGAAACTACTATAATTTATGGTTTTTCTAAGAAAAATACACACTCATCAAGGTATGCAATGCACACCTTAGAAAGAATTCTGATATATTGCTATTTTCCATGCGAGAAGTAATGGCCTGAAAATAGGTACTTGGAGATTCACCACAAATAAAATGTGCCTGTCTGCCTTTCCCTGATTAAAATAATAAATAACAAACCTCTATTTTCACAGATATACATCCTTGCTTAAATTGAGTATATTCCAGAAATATGTTAACATATTTAGAATTATTACTGTGGGTTTGTTTTTTTTTAATCTCATGCTAGTTTTGTGTGGGATTTCCAAATACTCCATTAAAAATGAGGGGAGTTGCAAACTGAGTTAGCTTCAGCTCCTTCCCAAATTTTGCAGAATGATGTTGATGTTAACAGAGCAAAATGCCTGAAAGCTTGAAGAAACTACTTGTTATAATTTCAAGTTATCTTTGCAGAATCTCTTCAGTCAGATGATCCATGAGAGAGAAAGAGGGAATGGTTTTTAATTTAAGCCTTAAACTTGACAACTACTTACTGTGAACTCTTGATTTCATAAAATCATTCAATCCCAGAATGGGTTGGGTTGGAAGGGGACGTTAAAGCTCATCCAGTCTCACCCCTGCCATGGGCAGGGACACTTCCACCATCCCAGGCTGCTCCAAACCCCATCCAACCCGGTCTTGAACATTCCAGGGATGGGGCAGCCACCTGGGCAACCTCTTCCTCAGTTCCAGTGAGGAATTTCTTCCTAATATTTCATCTAAACCTGCTCTTTGTGTCAGTTTAAAGCCACAACCCTTTATCCCATCGCCATGGTCCTAACAGACAGAACGATGGGGTGTTCCCTGTAAGGAACACCTCGACTCTCACTGACAGATGAGGAAAAGGATGAGGAAACGTTTCTCGTTTCGACTCCAGCCTCGTTAGGGGCGGATTTCAAAGAGCAACTGCAAGACACGAGTCGTGCTCTGCCCCCGTTGCTCTCTGCTGCTCTCAGAAAACTTGCTGTGAAAATTGCTGCTCCCACGACACGCACAGACTCATCCTGCTCCAGAGCAGAGATGGAAACTCCAGGAGGCAAAAACAAAGGGAGCACTGCTGGGATTCACACTTCATCCCTTGGAGGAATAACTTTCAATCATCATGAACATCACGTCACCAATAACAGGATTTTGCACCATCAGAGGAACTGAAGCTGCTTTGTTGGTTGATCACAGGATCCTGGGACAAAAAGCATTTCATGCCCTAACTATCACCTTTTACCTCTTGGCTGAACTTCTCTTGCAAGACAGGCTCAAGTTGAAACCTGTAAGCCAGTATTTACCAGCTGGAATTAATAGCTGCACCAAAGGATGAAAACCAAGCACCTAATATGTATTTAATGCAATGCAAGCATTTAAATGGAACATAAAGCTGCCAAATACCTGAAGAGCTAAAACTATAGAAGAGATTTTACAGGAAAATCTTCATTTGAGATTCTAGCAGCACACATTAATGCAGTGGAAAGCCTCTGAGAGGCTCTGCCCGGGCTTGCATATCAATGGAAATGTACCAAAATAGCTATTCCAAAGTAATTATCTTAATGGTAATCCACAATTAAAATGCTTTCTAATAGGACTTGCAATAAAAATGTAATTGGTGATTAGGCCAAGATGCTGGTGCTTGTGCAGGCAGCAATTCTTGTGCTATGAACAGCAGCCCAGACAAATGTGATTTTGGAATCCAGACAGGAGATTCAGACAGAGGCAGAGCCCAGCTTTAGGCTGAGAGCAGCCCAGAAATGACACAACACTGCAGCTGTCATGGAAAAAACACAGGAGAGTCACTTCCCTCATTCCTCAAGCACAGGAGCTGATGAAATTTAGTTCAGCCTAAAGGTCTGAACCCTGCCTAAGGCAGGTGAAAGGTCTGACCTTCACCTGGGACAGTGGGAGGTGTCCCTGCCAAAGGAATGAGAGGAGTTTTAAGCTCCCTTCCAACCCAAGCCATCCCAGGATTCTAAATCATACTCAAAATGTGGAACAACATCTCTCCTTCCCATTCACCCACAAATTCAACAAAACCCCAGATCAGCTCCCGTGAAAAAAAAATACATTCCAAATAACATTCCAAGTAACAATGTGTGTGTGGACAGTAAAAAGACATCCCAAAGAGATTTATTTTAAAGCTAACACTCTGCCTTATCACAGACCAAGGAATTCCAGGATTCCACACCCGATGGCAACGAAATTCACCTCCAATGCAGTACATTCTGCCACAACACCTTGGTTTGCATGAGGCAGAAATACAGGCTACAAAGCTTTCTCCCCTTAAATAACCACCCCTGCGGTACCAGCAGAGCTCAGAGCACGTTATTCTGCTCACACTGGGGCAGCTGAATCACTGTTCCAGCCTGGAGGAGGGACTGCCTCCTCCCAGACAAGCTCCCAGTGAATATCAGCGCTGACAGGAGCAGCTTGTTGCACCAGCTGCCGTGTTACATTTAGATAATAAATGTGTTTAACTACACAGAGAAGAAACAAAATCCTGCCACATCCACCACAGGCCCGCTCATCCATAAAATGCATCTTTTCCATTTACCTACTCACAGGACACCCTGCAACCACAGCATCCAGCCACGCTAATGAGGAGATCGAGCTCCAGTCCTTAATGAAATTAGCAGGGATAATTTGGAATTTCCCTGGACGAGGGTTCTGTTTTCACCTCTGTAACCAGCAGGATCTGCCTAATGATGCAGCAGCACGGTGTGAGCTGCACCAGCTTCTTCTCAGGGTGGTAACTTGAGGACAGAACGTGACAAATAAGCTCTGGTGGGGTCCAGCTACAGGTTTCCTACTAAAAAAACAGTGCATTTAAAAGACAAAAACCCCAACCCAGTGACATCTTCTTTCCTTCGACTTCAAAGTGTGAACGGTCAAAAAATTTAAAAAAACAATTTTCTTTTTCAAAAGGCACCACTGTGCCCCTAATTGAAAAGCATGTAAAAAACCACCCCAAAAAGCAAACACCACACAAATATCATGGACGAAGGTGCTAACAGAAAGTGCCAGTATGGCTTGTGAGAGCTTGGCAGACATTCCTTCTGAAATCTCTCTCTGGAACATATGGGATGTTCCTCACTGATAAGTCTTAAGTTGTTATTTAAGAAAAAAAAAATTAAAAAAAAAGGAAAAGAAGAAAAAAAGATACTTCAATCTAAAATGATGCTGTAATTTGCAAATTTCATGCAGAATGCACAATTTATGCCAATAATTAGCATTTTAAAAGGCTATGCAATGCTGTCTGGTATTTCTTGAGGATATGAGTGAGATTTACTGAAGCACATAAAGTCTTGTGTCCCTTTTTGAGAAAATATTTCATATGCTGGGCTGCCAATTAGAGCAGGACTTATGGAATGAACATCTCTGCACTGTGACCTGAGCTGAAGTTCATCCACCCATATAACCCCTGTATCTATGGAAAGTGGAGGAGGGAGAAAGATAAAGCAGAAAAATTTAATGATTCCAAGGCTGAAGTTTCATTTCTGGTCACTGTTTAAACAGCAGCTCATACACACTGAGGCTCTCTGCATTCCCGCTGTAATTCCACTCCACAAAAACTGAAGTTTTTACATTTATTTCGGTGACTAACTTTGAACCAAGGGCGTTTTCTCTCTGCTTTGGAGTGCTGGCTCTTCAACAAGGTGAAAAACAGAGCAGTGAAGTGGCAGGAGAGGGGGTGGGGAGCTGCAGGTTGGTGCTTTGAGGTGACAAGTGACACACAAGTGACATCCAAGAGCTTACCCTGGCACCGCAGAGGGCACTGGAGTGGCACCAAGAGCTGTGGGGACACAAGAGGCTGATGACACGATGGCACAGAGCACACCAGCACTGACCTAGAGTGTCATTCTGGAGGCAAAGGGAGGGACACAAAGCTCCCACCACAAAATCCCAGTGATCCCAGCTCTTCTCACAGGAGCCACTGTGGGTTTTGTCAGTGCTCCTGTTGACCTGATGGAACCTGGAGCTGTTTGGGTCACACCTACTGAACCATCCAGACCTGCAATTAACACCTTTTTAGCCTCCTCTTTTGGCTAAGGAATGATTCTTCAATGCCACCTTGTACACAGCTGTTGACAGGAGTTGATCATATTTTTCTAAGATTCAAAACCATCTTTTCAGGTGCATAAAATCACAGATGGCTTCGGGTTGGAAAAGACTCAAAGATCATGAAGTTCCAACCCCTAGCATGAACAAGGATGCCACTCCCAAGCTACTCTTCACAAAAGACAATTCAGTGAAGAGATTTCACAGCCTTTTGGTCACATTTTGCTTTTCAAATGTGCACAGAGCTCCATGAGCAGTCTCACAGCAACAGCTTCACTCATGAAGGGCTCCTGTCCTGTTGGGAATGACAACATTCCTGCATCTCCCCATTCCCCCTCTTTCACAGGATGCAATTTGCTTGCCCACCATCATAACAACCAGCTCTGAGAGGTTCCACTCCAAAATTTACCTTCCCAAAAATGTTCTGCTCAGCTATTGCCCAGTTGCTACGCATTTCATTCACCCAGGGACCACTCAGAAAGAATCTTCCCCTCGGTTCTGACCCCTTGAGAAACCTCTCCCTGCTCAGCAAAGCCACCACAGGAGCCAGAATTTAATTCACACCGAATCCTTTAGGCTGGGAAAGACCTCCAAGTCAACGAGTCCAAGCTGTGTCTGATCCCCTCCTTGTCCCCAGCCCAGAGCACTGAGTGCCACATCCAGGCCTTCCTTGGGCACCTCCAGGGATGGGGACTCCGAACCTTTCTGGGCAGCCCCTTCCAATGCTTAATAAACCTTTCCATGGAGAAATTCCTGCTGATGTCCAAGCTGAACCTCCCCTAGTGCAACTCAAGGCTACGTCCTCTTCAGCAGTTCCCCAAGAGTCACGAGTGCAGGTGACAAAATCAGAATAAATCTTTGCTCTTCTGGCTCACAGCTGCTCTCCTTAAGTCCACACATCCCAATTAACATCAAAAATAGAGTACCCACAACACTAAGATTAATGATTCAGGAGAAGAGGAGGAGAAGGAAAACAGGAGAAGATTCAGCCCAAACCAAAGGCCCTGCTGTCACTTACAACAACCACCTCACACTGAAGGCTGCCTCAAGCATTCCAAAGCACTCACATGGCCGTGTTTTTGATGATCCTTCCTTGGTCCATTTTCTGCCCAATCCCATGCACAACAAACACAATGTGACTAGTCTGGGGTGGCTTGTCTTCTAACGTGGCTTCTTCTACATAGCCTCTATGTAGCCTTGTCCCGCTGCTTGAAGCTGCAGAGAGAACATTATCCCACGTCAGTGACATCCTGCCAAGTGCACTGCTCTCCTCTGCTGACAGAAGCGTGGCTTTTCTCAGGCCAGCACGCTGAAAATCAGATTATATAATACAGAATCATAAAATTAAAGGATTAGCATCTATTTTTAAATATAGGCACCTTTAAAGCCCTGAAAGGTTTCAGCAGCCAGGTGACATCAACAGCCATTTCCAGCGTGAAGGGAATTAATTTCAGGTTTTGAAGAGCAGCTCTTCAGAAAACAGTTGTGTAACTGTGCACCCACTTTTACGACACAAAACCCTTCTCCTGGGTGTCTCAATCAAGGAAATTCCTTCTATCTCCACCTTACTCCCACAGCATTGGAGGATCATGGAAATCACCTGGCCACAGAAGTGATTAAGTGTTGTCACTTTATCCACCCCAATTAAGAGAGCTGGTTGAAAACCTTTAAATTTTATCATTTTGACAGGGAAAGCTTGCTTTATTTTGAGCTGATCCAACCTGAAATTTTCCCCCTCGCTCTCCAGCTCAGTGGCCAAACTCAAAATCAGCTCCCCAGGGTAAATGTGGGCGTTTTCTCCCTGCTGTGCTGACAAACCCACGTGCCTCCATCCCCCTCTAGTGACATGCAGGGGACCACACCAGCCACCAGTGCTGGCCTCAGAAACTGGAACTAACAAGTTCTTTCGTTTTTAAAGAGCAGGAAAACACCCCAAACCCACTAAGAGCATTTTTTATCCAAGACAGGTTTTGTTTACCCAGCGAGCTTCTCTTTGATATTTCTTCCCCGCAAATTAAGACAGATCTTATTATTTATTGCACATTATCTCAATGGTGTTCTGGATAAATTACTTCATTTCTTCTGCAAATGAAGCACTGAATGATATTATTTTTTTTAGGAAGCATTAATTAAGTGTTCACCCAGGAGTGCTGGAGGGTAAGAGGGCGTTAATTACAGGGCAGAGGGATGCAGATTAAAGTCAGACCTACGACCTGACCTCGTCTCTAAGGAACAAACCAGATGTGCAGGTTCTTCTTCTGGTGTCCTGGCACAGGACACATTCCCATTTTCTAGGCTGGCAATAATCTGCTTTTTACTTGAGAAGACACCACCCTCTTTTCCAACCACCTCAGCTCTGCTGCCTTTTGGAGTTTTGGAGCTTAAACGAGCCTGAATTTCTACTAAAAAAAATTTCTGTCTAAATGCCCTTCCCTGCCAGTTCATACTTCTGTTTCACAAACAGAAACAAAAGGCTGGATGGAGGTGGGAAGAGGGAAGGTATGGTCATTTACTGAAGGAATGCACCACAATATGTAAGTACCCAGCAGCAAAATTAAGGTTGCAAAAGGAACTGCAATAGTTACATTATTACAGGAATAATTCTAATTTTACAGTAGCTCTGGGCTCTGCCATTGTAGTATTTTCATGTATCTGTTATGCAGTGCTAACTGCAGCATCCAAAATTTAAAATATAATACAAATTAAAATAGAATAAATCAAATATGTAATGCAAATAAAATTAAATTAAAAAAAAAATTCACATCTACTTACAACTATCTACACAAACTAAGGGTTCTGAACACTCATATAAAATAAAAAACACAGTGGCCAAAGTGGGCTACTCCCATTAAAACTCACAACATCCTTTTGGAGTTAAAGCAACAAATTTGAAAAGCTGGCACTTACAATATTCTTTACAGATTGTGGCAAAGATTACCTTTGGAAAACCCCAACTTTTGTGTAACAGTCCTTGCAATTTTGGATGTCGTGGCATCACTGTACAGATACACTTCATCCACACTGTGCCAGTCCACATGGTTGCGGCTCAGCTTTAGACTGTGAATAGCTGCAGCAAAAAGGAACAACGCTCAATTTAGGTGGGGAAGAGGAGGAAAAAAAAAAAAGCCTCTTTAAACACACAGAGGGAGAGAGAGAGAGAAGGGTGATTTACACACACAGCTCCATTAGGCCTGAATTTGTTGTTGTTTCTTACCTTGAGGAATTTTTACAGCTGGGTTTAATCTGAGCAGCAGTTTGAAGACCACCTGTAAGGACACTTCACATCATTCCCTTCCCACCCTCATTTCAGGGTGGGGAGTGCCCAAAATATTCCCTTAAAGGGGGCAGGGTAATGGATCCTGAAGTACTAGAGGTGGGTGTGATGACCAGGTGTTTTCATCACTAAAAAAAAGTGGAATTTCAGCCCTCTCTTCCCATGAGATCTACTCCGCTCTAACACAGAAGCTCCCAAGGCTCCCTTGCTAGAAGGCTCCTTTGCATTTCTTCCCTTTCAGAAACATCTCAGAGCTGGAAATGCAGCTCAACGAGCTTCTGAATGAGCAATTTCTGGCACAGAACAGAATTTAGCTCTTTCAAAAGCCACTAAGAGCTCCAGCGGTTGGGGTTTTTTTTTCTGTGCGCTGATTGTGTTTTTCCAGATTTGGAACCGATTGAGCTCCAGGCTCGACCTCATGACACACAGCCTGACTGTCAGGATTAAACAACAGGCACGTTGTGATGCAAATCAAAATCATCTTAGGCTTGGAGCTTGCAGGAACCACAGCTGAGTTACAGTAATTTGGATTTCACCAAAATTCGCTGCTGAGGTCTCGTCGAGCGCGGGGCACGCAGCATTTGGAGAGCTGACAACAGCAATAGCCCTGTGACCAAAGAAATGGGGATTGAACTGGCACTGCTCTTGCTGGAAAGCCCAAAGTCATGGAAAACACCCAGAGGGACTCTTTTGGGGTTGTTTTTCCCGTAGCAAGCAGAGCTCTTAACCTGTCTCCTCCTTGAATCACCCAAATGAATGTTTGATACTCTTCTGAAAACGTTCTGAGAAAGCCTGAGCCATCACAATTTCCAATTTTAACTCTGCTACAGCACAAAGCAGCCACGCTCAGCCAGACATCCTGACCTTTCTCCTGCAATATTTTTTGTTTCTCTGCCAAAGCTGACAGACTTGACATAGACTGATGAAAAACTAAACGAAATCTGTAAGGAACACGGGGATTAAGAGAGGATTAGGCCCTGTGTTGTGGTAAACAACTGATTCACCAAAATAACTGGAATTACATCGTTGTTTTACACTGACAGAGCAAGAAGAGGAAAAAGAAATAAGCCTGACTTTGAAGAGCAAAAATGGTCTGTCCAGGAGGTCTTCAAGAATTGTTCCATCTGCATTCTGCATTCTGCAAAATCTCTCTCAGATCATGATCCTGGGCAAGCTGGCAGAGGAGGGATGGAAGTTTGATGCCTTTAGAAGGTGTTCAATGTCCAAAAAGGCAGAAGAGGTTTCATCTCTTATTACCACTGGAAAAAACAGCAGTTTGTGGAGGAGGGATCCCCAAATTCCTTCTGGAATTGAGTCCAGCCTCTCTTTTGGAAGGAACATAAAGGAAGAAGGAGCTTTTCCCTACCCTGCATTAATTATTCCCCTCAGGAAGAACAAATTCCTCACTTTCATGTTGTTCTTCCTGAACGTGGAGACTGAAGGAATAGCAACATTAACTGCAAGATGTGGAAGCACCAGTGCTTCAAAATAAAGCTCAGCAGGGCCAAGTGTGATGTCCTGCACCTGGGTCAGGGCAATCCCAAGCACAAATTCACTCTGGAGGGAGAATGGATGGAGAGCAGCCCCTAGGAGCTGGATTTGGGGGTGCTGGTGGATGAGAAGCTCAACATGATCCAGCCATGTGTGTTGGCATCCAAACAAATGTCACCAGCTGAGAGCTGGGGCTGCTCAGTCTGGAGAAGAAAAGGATCCAGGGAGAGCTCAGAGCCCCTGAAGGAGCTCCAGGAGGGCTGGAGAGAGACTGAGGACAAGGCATGGAGGGACAGGACACAGGGAATGGCTTTGAACTGGGCAAGAGGAGATTTAGGTTGTATATGGGGAAGGAATTCGTGGCTGGAAGGGTGGGCAGGCCCTGGCACAGGGTGCCCAGAGCAGCTGTGGCTGCCCCTGGATGCCTGGAATACCCAAGGCCAGGCTGGACAGGGCTGGGAGCAGCCTGGGATGGTGGGAGGTGCCCCTGCCATGGCAGGGGTGGGATGGGAAAAATATGAGCTTCAAAGTCCCTTCCAAACCAAACCATGCTGGAATTCTAGGGAATATTCAGCATATTTAGGAACACTTTCAAAAGACATCCTTAAAAACTGTTATCAAAACACCACATGAAAGTGGCAGCGACCTTCAGCAGGACCAAAGTTGCCCCTTGACTGCCAAGTGACTTCTCTGAGATGTGCTATTAATGTACACATTGTACTCAAGCTCAGATAAATTTCTGAGAGCACTTGGACTATGAACTCTTCCTTTCTATACAGAAAGGGAGCAAAACAAACAAACTAACAAAAAAAATCATGTCTTGGTCCCTGCTTCTCAGTTTTCCTTTAGCCAGAAAATATCAGGAGGTTTTTAGGTAAGTGGCAGGATCCTGAAGAGGTATATGGACAGTGCTTTCCAGAGAATCTACCAATTTGCAGTAAGGTAATAAATTTTGCAATTTTAATTGATATATCTACATTTCATTTTGATTCTCTCAGTAAATTTTGCTTACCAACATATTCCCTGATTTGCTTTGGAGCTTTTTTTCTGGCCTTTTTTTTTAAACCAAAAATCTTTGGTAAGATTTGTGCCTTCACTTTTTAATTTCTATAAACACTGTAATATCTGCTAATTCTCAAACTCTGTGTGTGATGTCCACAGACATTTTTCCCCAGGCTGGACAGGGCTGGGAGCAGCCTGGGACAGTGGAAGGTGTCCCTGTCATGGCAGGGGTGGAACTGGATGGGATTTAAAGGTCCCTTCCAGTCCTTCTAGGATTTTAGTTTGGGATTGAAGGCCAAGCCCTCGGAGGCAAGGCCAAATTTTGGGTCCTTTTGTAGCCAAAGCTTAGAAATGAATCAGGAATCCCAACTGAGACAGACACAAGATGAAAAGTTCAGCCCCGCTGGAGATGGAAGCTGGGATCAAGAAAGGATTTCTCTCAGCTGAAGAAATCAATGGTTGCTATCACACAAACCTCCAGTTTCACCAAGACAAGACAAACACTGAAGGAAAAAAAAAATCCCTCTAAAAAGTTGAAATACAAAAAATGAACCATAAACCACAGAACAGACATTCCTAAACTCTTGCAGAACCCCAATGAGGCTTTTGCCTCACCCTGAGTGTCAAAAAAATGGAGAATAACTGAGGAGCAGAAGCCCTGCAAGGAAACCCATGGAGCAGGCAGGGATGTGCCCATGGAAACATCCTCCCAGCTGAGCTCACAACTCAACACTTTCTTCTAGCTCAATACCTGCTTCTGCACTTGATGCTTTCATCCACCTGCCAAGACCAAGGCACGGTGTGGATTTTTTTTCTCCCCAGAGTTTGACGGTGCTCCAGTCAAAAATCAATGCAGGGGAAAACCATCTTTGAAGTGCTCAGGGCTGACACTGCCTCCAAGGACAAAGGCACTGTCATTCCAGGCAGGATAAAGACCAGGGGAGGGATACAGACAGCCTCAAAACCTCTCTTGCCTTCTTTTCTTTTCTTTTTTTCCCTCAAGGATTTTAAAATTGATCTGTCTTGCAAGCAGCAAAACACAAAAGTCTGACACATGGTACAGGGAGCTGTGAGCATCATTTGGCTGCTGTTTTTCCTTCTGAAATGACTCTCGGGTTCTGGTACATAAATCCCTAGATTTAAAAATCTTTTCTTATTTATTTCTTTTTTAAAAGTGCCATTTAAAAGGCCATTGCTCTTAATTTTAAATGTCTCACGTTGCTGTCATTTTTACACTGCACTTCATCACCTCTCAATTCATCAGTGTCACTATTTGTCACAAAATCACCCATTTTTTTTTCTATTTGAGCACATTCATTACCACAACTGAACATGATTCGAGGGGAAAAAAAATGCACAGCACCATCATTTCAAAACTTCAATTTTGAAAAGAAAAGGCAGAAGTCCTTTCTTATTGTCTGAGTTCCACTGATTCACCTTTAACAGACTGGGGTTCCTTGTGTGAGAAGAGGCAGCAAAAAGTTTGCTAGGAAACATTTTGATTTCCGCCATTTTCCATTTAGACCCAGTCAGATAAAAAAAAAAAAATTAAAGGAAGTCAAAAGGCAAACATTTATGCATGTCAAAATAAATTCTCAGAGTTCACAACATCCCCAGGAGTTACAGGAACACAAGGTATGACAGGAACAACTCCAAACCTACCATGTGCATTTACATTTTAAATTAAAGGTTTTTGAAATCCAGCTCCATAATAACTGCAGTCAGTGAAAGTTTAATCACTCCTGGCTTTAATGGTGGCAGAGAAAACCCAGTGACGAACTTTGGAGCCTTCTGCAATCATTAATGGCTCCTGTAAGATCTCCCCCCCCATTTTCTGAAATAAATTTGCTGCTGCAAAGGTCAGGGATGTTTTCTGCAGCACAGCAGCCCTTAGCTATGTTCCACACAGCTTCCCCTTTTACAGCCCACATCCAGGGACCCATTTCATTCCAAAGCTGCAGCAGAAATGAATTATAACAAAATACTAAAGATTATTATCCAAAAGAAAGCAGCAAACAAAACATTATCTGGCAAAAACGCTCCGTCCCTTCTCTGACAGAATTAATCTCATATCAGGCCTGCTGCAATCCTAAAAAAAGTCACTTTTATTTTATTGGAAAAGCCAAACCACACACAAAGAGGGCAAGAAACAAATGTTTACAGTTTCCACCAGTCACAAACAATTCTAATAAGAATTACTGCGTGCCACTACGAGCATCTACTTTTCTCTAGGACTCATAACACTTCTACTTTTCCTCTAATATTTAGGATGCTTTTTCCTTCCCCTCGGAAGGAAATGGCATGGATACAGCTCAAAAAACTGAAGCATGTAAATCTAACATTTAACTGAGACAAGCAAACCAGAATTTAAAGCTTCCTAAGCCAGGAGCACTACAATAAAAAAAAAATTAAACAAAAAGAAATCTGCAATTACTGTACCTTGGGAATGCTTTCTCTTAAGACATGCAGCATCTGATTTCTCCTTATATCCTCTCCATTTGAACAAAGAAGGGAGGGAGAAGGGAGGGAGGTAGTAGAGAACTAAAAATAAAAACACTGAGCTTCAAAGTAAAATTTATAAAAAGGGTGTAATCTTTTTTTTTTCATTAGTATCATCATTTTTAGGAAAAAAAAAAAAAGTCACATTTTCTCCAGAGAACTAAAACGTATATATTAAAAAAACAAACCCATGGGACATGGTGGCACCACAGCCACACCACCTAAAGCATCATCCCCCTCCTTGGTACAGGGTAGAACACACTGGCCCTTCCTAGATGTACACTAAAAACCTCAAATTGAAGCACAGCTCTATGTTCCCCCCCCAAAAAAGTGTAAAAAGTTAGATTAGACAAAATCTCCTCCTGCTGCCGTGTCCTGCAAGGCCCCAGCATTCCCTGACCCAGTGAAGTGAGTGACATTCCACTCGTGTCACCTGCCACAGTTATCCCAACAGCTCTGTCAGCCTCAGTGCAAATGAAATCTATTATTTTTGTATTTTTTTTATATTATTAATTTATATTTGATTTATGTATTGCTGCGTGCATCACTTCTCTGAGGCTGGGTGAGGAAAATCAGGCTTGGACTACAGCATTTGGGATTGCACAGAATATCCAATATTTATCTCCAATATTGTACTGGCTGTGGGAATGCAACCCTCGGGAAGAACGAGCACAGGAAACTCAAGAGAAGCAGAAGAAAAATTGCTTTTCATGGTGAGGGTGGCAAAACACTGAACAGGCTGCCCAGAGAGGTTGGGGAGCCTGTTGCTGGAGCTACTGAAAATCCCACAGGAAACATCCTGAGCAACCTGCTCTCATCAGATCTGTGGCTCTGAGCAGGGAGGTTGGACCTGAGTGTCCCCAGAGATCCCTGACAACTCTCCAATTCCATCAACAGGACTTCCCCCTCTAAAGGTTAACCTCTAAAGGTTAACCTAGCTGTGACAAAAATCTATATAACTTTTTATACAATTTGAAAGCTAAGACAAAAAAACCCCCAGTTCTTCCAAACACAATTTTTAGAGGTTTTATGGCCTTAACCATGCTGAAATTCCATAAGAAAAAACCCCATAGAGGTCTGCTGTCTCAGAACCAATGAATTGAAATACTAATTCTAATGACAGGATTATTTTTTTTTCTGTATTTCCATCATGGAATCACAGACTTGATCACAAAATATTTTCTGGCAGAGGGACTGCTGGGGTTCGTCTGTTCCAATCCTCTTCACAGATCAGGATCAACTTTAAAGTCAGATCCAATTTCAGGTTTGAATCAGGTTGCTTAGGTGATTTCCAGCTGAATTTTGAGCACCTCTTTGTGCAAATACAAAGAACTGTACCTGTTCCTGCCTTCCTGTCACACAAATAAAGCTTTCAGCTTCACTTCATCATCACTAAATGAATATACCTGAAAAAGGCTATGGAGCAATGGGTGATAAGAACTTAGCTGGTCTTGTTTTATCTTACAACAGCCTGGATATGTCAGAAATCTCTGGATAATGCTGCTCCTTTGATGGGCTACTTCAGATAGGTCCTGAACTCACTGTCTGCTTAAGTTAGAAGAAAAGGCAGTTTCTAAATCTTCTGTCATTCTGTAAATTTTAAGCTTATTCACTGCTATATTCACTGCTATGTAGGAGTCCTTCTCCTGGAGCCCCTTCAGACCCTGCCAGGGGCTCTGAGCTCTCCCTGGAGCCTTCTCCTCTCCAGGTGAGCACCCCCAGCTCTGCCAGCCTGGCTCCAGAGCTGGGCACAGAACTCCAGAGAGGTCTCACCAGAGCAGAGGGATTCAATTCCCCCTCCTGACCTGCTGGCCAAGCTCCTTTTGATCAGAAAGTGCCCCATTTCTGCATCCTGCCATGACAAAAATAATTTATCTGATGCACTGAAGGGGATCAGGCCCCAAGAGGAGTCACTGGCATCAGGCATCGTAAACCAAGTTCATTTTGCAAGGCACGAAATCGAATCCTTTGTAAGGATAAAAATCAAGATGCAACTACAGTTTACTCAGCAAAGGAGTGACGGATGTCCAGGCTGCTCCATGGAAAACAGAGCTTGGAGAATCATTCTCTGCCACCTGTGCTTTTTTCTGTTCCCTCCTGCATTTAAAGCTCGTTGTGCTCCCCAAAAATCTCAACACATCAGCATGGGCATGATGGTATTTGTAGGCTGCAGGTTGGAGACCCTTTTCCTGAATAATTCTGCACTTCCAGAGGAAAGTTTGCTTGAATTACCATTTTAATAATGGGCCATTTATCCCTCCTATCACCACCAAAAGCCCTGGATGAAGCTGGGTTATTTCCTTGTTAACGCGCTGCAATCCAGGAGCAGAATTAATAAATTTAATCACTGCAGTAATTCTTGGTACAAAGGGACTGTTACAGCAGCTTGAATTAATTTTTGCTGAGGAATCAGAGGCCTTGTCCAGTCTTTCATCCCTCACAGTGCTTTATCACAGCACTGGGAAACATTCACCTTGCTTCCTAATGGATATTTACAGATTTATCTCAACTTTCACTGATGATAAATAACAGGGGTGTACCTGCAAACCTCGATGGCACCAAAAACTGTTTCATGCAGGATGCAATTGCAATAAATTGGAGCATTTAAGAAATTTATAAACTGAATTCAGCTAATTATGTTTACTTCACCAGCAATAATGCAAGTTGCAGAGCTTCTCCCAGTGCCTATGCAGATGGCAATTGTGGATGCCAGGGGATCCAAGAGGTATTGAGAGGCAAATCAGAATGACAAAACCACTTTTCACACACTGTCAGCTGTAATTGTCCTGTAACTCTCCCATTACTACCAAAAAACCCTGTGCAAACTACTGGTGACTTGACAAACATTCCACTGAAGTGATGCCATACATAGCTTGGAGGCTTTTGTTTATTTTTTGTTTGTTTGTTGTGTTTGGGTTTTTTTTTTTTTTTGCCTTTTTTTCTTTTTCAACTCTGGTTTTAGAGAAGGCTCTGGTGCCTGAATTTCGAGTTTCTTTTCCTGATCTTTTACATTTTCAAACATAGCAGTGCTCATATCTTTCTCATCGCTCACCCCAGCCCATCCAACAGCAAATCTGAAAATTTCTATTCCATAATCCAGACTTTATCTGAAAAGAACCCAACCCTGATCTCTCTTATTTACTTTATAAGGAGAATCCACTGAAGCCATCCTTCCTTCCTTCAAAAATTAAACTACCAAAGGCTGGGAGCACTCAGGAACCACAAAGATTTGCTTTCCATGTAAAAACAACCCTGAGCTTTGTGCCTCTGAGACAATAAATCAGAAATACAGGTATCTGTGCCTTCCAGAGGGATGTCTGTACAGGCACAGGGTGTTGCTCAGGGGTCTCACCACTTCATGCACCTTTTTGACAGAGCTGTTGAAGCAGAAGATTGTTCTGCACCCTTGGCCAGGTGAAAACATCTTTTAAAGTAGCACAAACAGGGAAAAAAAAAATCACAGAGTCCTCACTAGTTTTAAAGGGGAGTTAGAAACTCTCTTTAATGGTGAAAAAAACCCTCCCTAAATCAACAAATGCCACTTTGGTTTTCCTAATTACAGAATTACCCTGAGTATTGCTGTGCTTCCAGTTTATTAACAAGGTTTGACTCGTGTGGCTGTGCAGCTCACACATAAGAACTCGTGGCCAAAACACAGCCATTCCTACACTGTGCAACTGCTTTGCACAAAGCTGCACTTGAAAAATAAGTTTCTTTGTAAAGAATAACACAACCAAATCCCCACTAAAATATCTTGAGGGCCCTCTGTACTTGCAGCTTATGATTTGTAGATTGTTCAAGTGACAACCAGTGTGAAGGGCAAAAATACTGAATTTTTGCTGTGCAATACCTGCTCTGAGAAATGAATAGAGCTGTGTACATTAAATAAGAGAGCAGTAATTTCAGAAATCTATTTTTAAAAAATGTCCCATGCAGCACACCAAGATTTCCAGCAACACTACCTGAACATCCTCAGCCTGCTCATTAAAATGTAAGGACTTCCCCAACAGAATGAATGCCCAAGATTTATTGCAGCTGAAAACTAATAAATCCAGCCTGAATAAAAATGTAAAGTGATTTGTAAAAATGATCCTGCTCCCTTTAGGGCAGAATTAGGGATGCTGGCCAAAGAGCTATCAGCCAGTTTGCTTTTGGACACTGACTCCTCTTGTCCCATCATCAAGAGCTTTTAGAGTTTGAAGTGAGATTTGAAACACAATCAAAAGACATGAAACACAATGGGAACAAGATGTTTCTCCATGACTCCAATTTTTACAGCGTTCCCCAAACGTGCTGCAGCAGGAAATCCTACACTGCAAAACAGGAGGCCAAACTGATGTCCCCCACTTTTACAGGATGAAAAACCAATGCAGATCACATTCTCACTTAAGAAAAGCAGACCCCAAGTGTCAAAAAAAAAAAAAAAAAAGGTTATAGTGATCTAAACAATCTTACCCTCCTTCCCATCAACAGGTTTGGATATTTCCATATCAAAGCTCTCCTGCAGCTGCTGGCCTTTGAAGCGGTTGAGATGCTCCTGTTCTATTAAGTTACTTTCCTCCTCTTCCAGAGGCTGCCAAGTCCCATCAATAAACCACTGTCCACGCATTACAGGGATCTTTTCAGTTTCTAAAAAAAACAAACGACACAAAAAAAAAAAAAAAAA
>VWZN01003405.1:23886-34305 GCA_013396955.1 Regulus satrapa
GGCTGCCGCGTCCATCACCAACTTGGAATATTTGTATTCCAACCTGGGAATGCAGGCGGTGCCATCACCCCCCCCTCGTGACAGTGCTAACCCCCGTGTCCCCAGATTCCACCGCCAATTGCTCACTTCCGAGTCTTTTTCCAGAAATAAGCGGCGAGCACGGCCAGCAAGACGGCCACGCACGTCCCAGTGGAAATTCCCACTTTTAGCCAAAAATCCACGCTCCGGCACGCCTGGATCACCTGCGGCGGCAGGGCGTCCCCGCCGTGGCACAGCCGGGGCTCCCGCCACACATAGGTGGTTTTCTGGTGGGGGGAAAGGATGTTCAGGGGTCGCAGGAGCCGCAGCCCAGCCCGGGGCACGGGGCGGTACCTGAACGCCGCCGATACAGGCGCCGACGATGGGGCGGTGGTGGGAGCTAGAGCAGCGGGGACATCCCTCGGCCGTCACCCAGAGGAAATGGAAGGTGCACCCGTCGCAGGTGCCCTCGGGACATTTGCTGGGGAGGGACAAAAGGGGGGGGGGGAGGGCTCAGGGGCTCAGATGGCGGTGACACTCCAAAGTGGGGAGTACAGCCAAGATGACACCCAGGGTTGGGACACCATGACAGCAGTATCCCCAAAGTGAAGCACCCCAAAGAAGTATCTACCCATGACAGCAGGAGACCTTGGGGGCCCCCAAACCTCCCCCGGGGTCTCCTTTGTTTCACTGCCAACCTGAGTACACGTAGGGCACCAGTGACACAGCCAGGATGACACCTCAAGGTGAGAGACTGACACCATGTCAGTGTCATCCCCAAAGCAAAGCACCTCAGGGACTCGCCCACCCATGACAGCAGGAGATGCTTGGGTCACCCAAACCCCCCCTCGGGGTCCCCAGTGTCCCCTCCCCACCTCGGGACAGCCAAGGTGCCGGTGCCGAGGCGCAGGGGGTCACAGCGCAGGCGGATGGTGGTGGCCCGACCACCACTACAGGGCTGTGTCATGTCGTTGGACCTGCCAGAGGACATGGGGGGTCAGGAGGACAGTGGGGGCATTGTGTGGGTGTCAGCCCCTGTCACCTGCCTGCACCTGAAGAAGAAGATGATGTCAGGCAGGTCAGGGTGGCCAGGTGGGAAGAGTTCTGGGGGAGACACGATGCTGTCCAGCACAGAGCTGGTGGTGACACCTGCAGGGAGAGAGGAGTGTCTCCAGTTCCACTGGAGTGTGCTTCAGTCCCAATGTCCTAGTGCCACCAGTGTACCAGTCCTACTAGGGTGTTCTGTGCCACTAGGATATCCCAATCCCAACAAGATGTCCCCGTGTCAGTACCCAAGTCCCACCTGTATGTCCCAGTCCCACCAGGCTGTCTCAAGTCACACCATGGTGTCCCAGTCCCATTGAGAAGCCCCAGTCCCACTGGGGTGTCCCAGTACCACCAGTGTATCCCAATCCCACAAAGGTATACCAGTGACAATGTCCCAATCCCAAACAAGATGCCCCTGAAGTGTCCCAGTCATACCAGGTTGTATTTCAGTCCCATTGGGGTGTCCCTGTGCCACCAAGGTATCCCAGTGCTGCTGGAATGTTCAAGTGGCAGTGTCGCAGTCCCAGCAGAGGGTCCCAATCCCATTGGGGTATCCCACTCCCAGTGCCACTGGGGTGTCCCAGTCCCACCAGGGTGTCTGAGTCCCACTGGAGCACCCCAGTGCCACTGAAGTAGGCTAATCCCTGTCCCATCCATGTGTCCCAGTGCCACTGGGATGTCCTGGTCCCTCTCCTGCCAGGGTGTCCCAATCTCAACAAAGGTGTCACACTCTCAGTGCCACAAGGTTGCCCAAGTCCCACTGGGGTGTCCCAGTGCTGGTGTGCCAGTGCCACCAAGGTGTTCCAGGGTCTGTCTCACCCCGGGGTGTCTCAGTGACCCCGGGGTGTCCCAGTGCCCCAGGGTGCCCCCCGCCACTCACCCAGCAGGTGGTCACCCAGGCTGACGGGCTGAGAAGACACAGCTGCGTGGGTACCAGTGACATCAGGGGGCACCAGAATGGCCTGGCACACATAAGAGGTGACCACACGAGCAGGGTCCCCCCGACCTGCTGTTACATTGTCAGCACATGAGGCCATCTTCCTGCCCTGTGGGGACACACATGACACACGTGTGTGGGGAGGGAATGTGTGTACATTTTTGTATACAGGGGTGTAGGTATGCAGGTGTGGCTGCACAAATGTCCGCATGTATCTGCATGAGTGTTCACGTGTCTGCACAACTGTGCAGATGTGTGTGCGACAGTGCACATGTGACTGCACAAGTGCATGTGTGTGTGTGCAGCTGGGACTGTATACCTGTATTTGCACACCTGTGTGTGTGTGAATGTGTGTTTGCATACATGTCCTCGTGTTTGCATGACTACAATCACATACACACGTCTCCGTGTCTGCTCACCTGCACGCCCCTGTCCCATCCATATTCCCAGGTGTATGCTCATGTTCCCCCATCCAAATGCCCAAGTGTGCATGCATGTTCCTGAGCCCTACTTCATGTGTGTGCCCTCCTGTGTTCCTGTGCCCACCCACCCTCCTGAGTGCTCACCCTTTTGCCCATATTTTCACTCATGTGCTCATGTCCATCCACTCGCACACTTACCTGTGTGCCCGTGTTCATACTCACGTGCCTCTGAGTGCACACACACCCCCATGTGTGCTCATGTTTGCACTAGTGTACCTGTGACCACCCACCCATGAGCCAAGATGTGTTCCCATACATGCATGCATGTTCCTGTGCCCTCATGTGCCTTCCCAGGTGTGTTCCCATGTCACCATGCACGCTTCCATGGCCTCTTGCCCACATGTTCCCACTCTCCTGAGTGCCCACCCACGTGCCTGTATTTGCACTTCTGTGCCTGTATCCACCCCTGGGTGTGTTCCCGTGTGTGCACATGTGTTTGCCCACACGGGTCTCACCTGATGCCCACAGGGGCTAAGGCGGAAGTGGTGGCTGTAGCGCAGCCCCTTGGGGGTGAAGCTGGGCCCAGTGCTCACCCCAGCGCCCATGCCCAGTGATGGGAACTCAAAGTGCAGCATCCGGCCTGGCAGCGCCAGTGCCAGGCTACAGTTGTTGTAGCACAGCGATCGCAGCTGGGAACAGGGACAGGGAGTTCAGGGATGGCTGTGCCACCCACTAGAAACACCCTTGGGGGGATTGTGGAGAGCTGACACCACCCCACAGAGACAGCACAGCCATGGTGGCACCCACCAGAGCCACCCATCTGGGGTGGCTGGGAGGGGCAGGTGTCATCTCACTGGGGACAGCTGGGGGACTGGCACTACCCACCCAGGATTAGACACTGTCACCCACCTAGGATGGCCACAGGGCTGGTGTCACCTCCCTGGAGATGGCCAAGGAGGGCAGGCATCACCCACCCACGGTCAGACACTGTCACCCACATGGCCACCCATCCTGTCACCCACCCGGAATGGTTGTAAGGGACTAGTGTCACCTCCATGGGGACAGAGTGTCATACACCCAGGATGATTGGAGGGACTGGTATCACCGTCCTGGTGCTGGCCAGTGCCACCATCTGGGACATGCTGGGTGTGGGGGAGGCTGGTGTCACTCCTCTGGGGCCCATTGGCATCACCCCTTAGGGACCCCCAAGGAGACACTTAGGGAAACTTGGATCCCCTGCCACCCCCAGTCACCTGGTTGCTGCGAGTGCCAGGGCCACAGGGGTGGCAGGTGGGTGTCCCGTCGGAGGGGTGACCCCGCAGGTAGGTGCCAGGTGGACAGGGCTGGCAGGTGTCTGAGCTGGGGTCCACAGCACTGCCAGGAGAACACGGGGCACAGGACCCAGTGGGCTGGGGGACACAGCGGCGGCAGAAGGAGGCCACCCCCCCCTGCACGTTGGTGACGTTGACGCTGTACAGCTTGGCCACATCACTGGTGAACCGCCGACCCTGGCACCGAGAGCTCCATCACCATCTGTCCCCCACCCACTACCGGACCCCCCAAAGCAGGGGCCCACCAGACCTTCCAAAGCAGGGCCCTTGTCGCTCACCGCCTCATGATAGGGGCTGCGCTGGAAGGCCCAGGTGAAGCTCATGGTTGCATTCTTCTCCACCAGGTAGGTGTAGGATTGTTTCCCTGTAGAGCCTGTCCACGTCTCTACCGGAGTGTTGGTGCGCGAGTTGACACCCTGTGGGGACAGGGGGATGGTGGCACCACCAAAATTCACTGTGTCCCCCCCAAACTGCTGTCTTCCCACTCACCACCATAAAGTAGAGCTCACAACCAATGCTGCACAGCGTCTCAAAAACGAAGGTGATCCTGGCCACCTCCCTGCTCTCTGTGTCCTCCAGCACTGAGCTTGGAGGGCTGGGAACAATGTGGGGACACTGCTAGCTCTGCCCTAAGGCTGTGTCCCCCCTGTTCCTTGGGGACACCCTCATGGTGGTCCCCATCTCACCTGAAGCCAGGGACCACCAACGTGAGGATCATGAAGTCGCTGTCAGAGGCTCCAGCTGCTGTGTAAATGTAGTCCCCTGCTACCTCCCAGCCTGCAGGGATGCAGTGACACTCAGAGGGGTCCCTGGCAGTCCCCCAGCAGGAGACAGGGAAGGAACAGCCCTCTGCCACTACCTGCAACGCCCTTGTACTCGAAGTTGATGCCGCTGAGCACGGTGGTCTCCATGTTGGGGGGCAGCACGTTCCACCACTTGTACTCCAAGCCCAGCACCGGCTCAGTGCCCTCTGGGCAGCTGAGGCAGGCTGGGGACAGGAGGCAACAGCCTGCACAGAGGTGGCACCCACCTCCCCCTCTGTCGGCTTAGGGTGCCCTGCTTACCCCTTGAGGCCAGTGATGGGGACAAGAGAGGACAGCCCTGCACTAGGGTGGTACCACATTCCCCTCCCTGCAGCTTGGGATGCCCTGGTAACCACCTCTTGGGGACAACAATGGAGACAGGAGAGGACAGCTCTGTACTGAGGTGGCACCCACCTTCCCTTGGCAGCTCCAGGGATCCAGTTACTTCCTGGGGACAGTAACTGGGATGTTCTTACTAGATACACAGGGACAGCCCTGCACCAGGGTGGTACCACCCTTCTCTCTGTCAGCTTGGGGTGTTGTGGTCACCCCTTAGGAACAATGATGGGGACAGGTCATGGGACAACCCTGCACTGAGGTGGCGCTCACCTCCCCCTGGCAGCCCCAGAGACCCCAGTTACTCCTTGGGGACAGTGATGGGGGTCTCCTTATTGGAGCCATGGGGACAGAAGGGGACAATCCTGCACTGGAGGGGCACCCACCTTCCATAGGCAGCTCGGGCTGCCCCAGTCATGCTTTGGGGACAACGACGGGGCCACCTTACCGGAGCCGTTGGAATAGGAGCCGTACGGACAGGGCTGGCAGGTGCTGCCGTTGCCTTTGGCGAAGCCAGGGTTGCAGGGGGGGCACCGGGTCTTGACTCCCGAGGGTGGCAGCCGGGTCGCCTGCGGCAGCTCCTCGCTGCAGATCTTGGGCTCTGCCCACTTGTACATCAGCTGGGTCTGCCGGGGGAGCGGGTGAGCCGGGGGAGTGACACCGGGGGACTGGGGGACTACCCCGGGGTGCTCCCGCATTACCTCCCCGCTGGCGTCGCAGGCCGTGTGCGTGTAGAAAAAATCCTTGTCCGTGCAGGGCGGGCGTGGCTTGCAGGACCCCGAGCCGGGCTCTGCCGAGGGGGAACACAGCGAGTGAGCCAGCACGTCCCGGGCACCTCAGCGCTGTTCCCNCACCCCTGAGAGTAGGAGGGGACTCAGGTAGCGGGGAGGGGGGTGCACGATCCCCGAGACCCCCCTTCCTGCCCCCACCCACCTGTAATGCCGATGTTCCTCACCAGCACCGGCTTAGGCACCTTGGACCAGACGGAGAAAGCGGTGGTGCGCCAGTACAGCACGTTATTCCCACGGCTCAGCTCCACCTGGGAGGTGTAAGGACTGGGTAATCCCACTGCCAGGGATGGGTTTGGCTCTATGGGTGGGGGATCCCCCTGCCGAGAAGGGGGCTGGCACCAGTGGAGGGGCGTTTGTGGCACCCCCGTCTGTCACCACCCACCGCCCCCTCCTCGTCCTCGTGGAGCATCTTCTTTCTACGGGAGGGACAAGAGACACCGGGGCAGCACCGAGGGGCCTCCCCCCGGTATCACCTCCCACTGGACACTCACGCTGTGGAATTCCCAGCCCTTCTCTGTCGTCCGCATCCAGCGGGACTCCTCCACCGTGGGCTGACACTGGTCGTTCTGCACCTGCAGGGAGAGTGTCATGGACCCTGTGTTCAACAGGGACCCCACATGTCCCCAGCGAGTCACACCACACCCCCCCACCCTGGCTCCAAGGGATCCTCCTATATTCCTAGGGACCCCTCCTTATGTCTCCATGAACCACTGCCATGTCACATGGGGCTCCCTGTCACCAGGGTCCACTCTCATGTCCCAAGGGACCCCTTCATGTCTGCAAGAACTCCTACAATGTCCCCAGGGATCCCTCCCATATACCCAGCGTCCCCTTCCCCATGTCCTTAGAGACCCTTGTCACATCACCAGAAATCCCCTCAGGGGCTCCTCCCATGTCCCCAAGGATGCACATCATATTCTCAGGAACCCCTCCCATGTCCCTAGGGACAAATATCATGTCCCCAGGGACCCCTGAGGAGTCTCCAGGGACTGATTCAGGTCACAAGAGATCTCTCTCATGTACCTAGGGACCCCTTCATGCCACCTAGGACCCCCTCCCATATCCTGATGGAACCCTCCCTGTCCCAAAATATCCCTCCCATGCCCCCAAGGACCCTCCCATGTCCCCAGGAACCCACACCCTTCACCCCTGCCCCCGTCACCCACAAAGAATTCAAAGACGATGCTGCTGTCAGGGTAGATGTACTCGAAGGTCACAGTCCCCGACTGCTTGAGGCTCACAGCATACATGAGAGTGGCCGTGCACTCATCCGTGTTGGAGGCCACGTAGTCCCCCAGTGGCACCCACGTTGACCTGGGGTAAGTGACATGGTCCCAGGGATCCTGCCACCACTTTCAACCCCACAGCAGGCAGGACAAGGATTGTAGGGACAGGGAGGTTCCCCAGGAAGTGGGGGGAAATGGGGAGTGCAGAGGCTTGGGACAGCTTGGGGACATGGCGAGGTGTGGTGGTTAGACACATATACCTGGAGAGAATTCCCTGGCCTGCTGAGAGCCATGCGGACTGCAAGGAGAAGAGAGTGGGATTCCCCCCTGTTCTGGGAATGTAGCTGGATGAGGAACATGCTGCTGGGAGTAGGGAATGGCTGAGAGAGCATCAATGGGGCAGTGCAGTTGTGCCAGTAAAACTGAGAGTTTGATGGTTGGTACAGCTGGGAGGGTTCAGAGACTGTTTGGGGAGGGCTCAGAGGGTTTGAGGGTTCAGAGGACGGTTTGGTGGCTGCTGGTACAGCCATGAGGGTTCAGTCATTGTTGGTACATCCAGAAAGGTTTGGAGGCTGCTGGTACAACCAGCTGGTGGGAAGTTCAGTGGCTGTGGAACAACTGGAAGGGCTTGGCAGCTGCTGGTACAACTGAGGCCCTGATGGCTGTGGTACAAGTAGGAGGGTTTGATGGCTGCTGGTACAACCAGCTGGTGGGAGGTTTAATGACTGTGGAACAACTGGGAGGGTCTGGTGGCTGCCAGCACAACCAAAAGAGCTCAGAGGTTGCCAGTGAGGATCAAAGGGCTGTGGTGGTAAATAAAGGCACTGGTTGGTGGCACAGGGGTGTGGAGACCCCCATAGGTGCTCCATCTCCAAAGAATGTTGATGTGAGGGTCCCATGGGGTTGGGGTTCTGGAACTTCTGGGGAGGATGATGCTGCTGAGTGTTCCCTTGCTGTGACTTGGGTGCCCCTGTATTGCCTGCTGGTGTCACCTCCCAGGGGAGGATGACAGAAGGGTGTTGGGGCAACCAGGCACTAACAGATACACAGGGGTGTCATACCCATCCTGCTTGTTGGTTGCCCTGCACCCAGTCCTGACATGCCAGCTGCCCGTGTGCTGATGTCACAGCCAGTGACAGTGACTCACGCTGTGCAGTTCTCTGCCACATCACCAAAGCCGTCATCCACCTCCAGGCTGGTGGCCACATTGGCAAAGCCGTGGGGCACCTCGTCCCACTCATCAAAGCGGACGCCAGTGCCCAGCGAGTAGGTGCCTGCAGCACAGGGCCGACATGTCTGTGTCTGCATCTCCAGGAACTCACCCGCCTTGCAGGAGAATGCTGCCAAGGGAGACAGGGGGACACAGGGCATGGAGAGTCACCCCCTATCCCCCTGGTGCTGCTACAGCCTCATCACTCTCAGCTCTGCATTTCCAAGTGCTTCCAGCTGGTGGAGGTACTGGGATCCCCCATTCTGACCATTCCACAAAGGCATCGCCCCCATTCATGAGTTTTGGTACCTGACGCCCAGCTCTGCCCAATCCAGGCAGGATGTAACCCTCTGCCATGGAGCTGGGACACCGCCAAGGTTTGGGGGTGTGTTTGGGATTCCCATCCTGCTCATCCCATCCTGGTGAGTGAGTTCGTGTGAGAGGGATTCTCATCTTGCTCATCCTATCCTGGTGCATGTGTGTGATGGGGAGATTTCATCCAAGTGTGTGTGGTGGAATTCCCACTGCTCTCATTCCATTTGGTGACTGTATATGATTCCCATCCCATCCTTGTGCATATGTGTGTGATTTCCATCCCTTTTATCACATCCTAGTGCCTGTCTGTGTGGCATTCCCATCCCATCCTATCCCAGTATGTGTGGGGGATTTTCAACTCTCTCATCCCATCCTGGTGAGTGTGTGAGGGGTATCCTCCTCTTGCTCATCCTGTCCTGGTGCTTGTGCGGGATGAGGGGATTTCCATCTGTATGTGTGTGGTTCCCATCCCTCTCATCCCGTCCCAGTGCCTATGTACATGATTTCCATCCCATACTATTCTGGTGTGGTGTGTGATTTCCATCCTTCTCATCCCATCCCAGGGAGTCTCTGTGTGTGATTCCTATTCCATTCCATCCCATCCCAGTGTTTGTAGTTCTTCTGCCATCCCATCCCGGGGCGATTCCTATGCCACTAATCCCATTCCATCCTCCTGTTGCTGCATGCAGTGCAGCTGACAATGGCTGTGCTTGTCTCCCTGCTCTTTCCCTCCCCTCGCCCTCATTTTCCATTCTCGCCATTCCCACCCCCAACCTTAACCCCATCCCATTCCTGGTTGGAATCTCACAGCACTCAGTGCCCCTGACAGGGTCAGGCAGGCCAGTGCAGAGTCCAGGCGTGTGTGGTACAGCCACCCTCCAGCGCGAGCCTGAGCTGTCACATGCTGTGTACTCGTAGTGGTACTCGGACTGCAGGAGACAGAGAGGGAACATGGGGGAGAGCTGCACCCTGAGACCATCCAGGCTGCCCCACACCCTGTGCTCCCTGAGGGGGGCTCCCCCCCCGGCCCCCGGGCCCAGCTGTGCCTTGAAGGGATGGTTTGGAGTTAAGGTGTGGAAATGTCCTGTGGTGCCAAGGGCTGGGCAAAGGGGCTTGGGAGGGTGCTTAGGATGGGGGTTTACTGGGGCAAGGGGGTGTTCAGTGTGGGGATATGCTGGGAAATGGGGGTGATTTGGGTGGGAGATGCTCTGGATTGAGGGAAGCTGGGGATCAGGGGGATGCTCAGAATGGAGGAGTATTGTGGCAGGGGAAAGGTTGGTATGGGAGGGAAATGGGAGTGCTGTGGGTGAGCAGTTGATCTGGCTGGGGTGGCCCAGGAGCCTCAGAGCAGCAACAGCCCTGCACCCCCTTCCCGGTGTGGGAGTGAACCCCTGCGCCCTCCCCCATGTTCCTGGGAGCACATGGCAAGCACTGTCACGCCTCTAGGTGTGCCCTGGCGTGGCTGGGACACACTTTGCTCATCAAACATCCATGGCACAACCCGGATACAGCCTTAGGGAGGAGAGCAGGTGGGACTCGGGGGAACTGGGAAGTCCTGGGGACATCGGGGCACCATGACCCTGCTCCCCGCCGCCCCCCCGTCCTGACAGCTGCGTCAAGCTGCGACTGGCTTAAGGCTGGCGAGGTGACACCAGGGACAGATGGCGTGGGCAGGGTGAAGGCCACATCTGGTAGTGGTGTTGGGGTTTGAGGTACATGGGTATCTCCCCAGCCCTTTGCAGTAGCTCGGGGGTGTCAGAGCTGGTGCTGAGGCTCCATGCTCCCAGCAGCTGCTGGAGCGTGGCAGGTTGATGAGAAAGCAACTGCTTTGATGTTCCTATCAGATGGAAATGCANTGGAGAAGGAAAAGTGGGGACAGAGGTGCCTGCAGCACCCCTTGCCCATCTACAGGCAGCATGGAGCCCCTGCCGGCCCTGGAATGGGGACACAGAAAAAGGTCCCCACTACCCTGGGGGGACCCAG
>VWZN01003409.1:0-25678 GCA_013396955.1 Regulus satrapa
CAGAAAAAAAAAAAAATCATTTCTGTTTCAAAAAATTGCATACCAAACTGCAATGTAGTCATTCACAGGTTCAGTCTGAAGTAAGGTAAAGTTGATGTAAATCCCATGGCCTGGAGATACAATAATTAACCAAGTACAGTCCTTGGAATTTGGGTATTCATCTGGAAATCCTGGGGAATAAACTGTACCATTCTGAGCAGTTACATTATAGCCACAAGGAGCTGGAAAAAAAAATAAACCAAATGAAAAAATTAGTTGCAAAAAATACTTTTTCATGTTTCAAGCAGAATATCAAAATGCTACCAATTTCTTAAAGCTCCACAAGAAAGAACAACCCAAGTCTTAAAGACAGCCTTTGCCTGGTTGGTTGCTCCTCAAATAAATATTGACATTTCTAAAAGTAATTTATGGTTATTTCTTTTAGGTTTCATTTTTAAAAATTCATCAAAATCTACTAGTAATATTGTTTGCACATAATTATTGAAACTAACTATAAACATAATTTAAAAATGGATACCTTTTGGTTTTTTGTCTTGTATTAAACATTAAAAATCAAATACACAAACAGATCTTGCATGTTTCCATCCAAAAGAACTTTAACTGAACTGGAATACAATTCTGTAAAAAAAACTGGCTGATTGTTCTTTCACTTGTTCAAAACCATTATGCTTTATTTCTTACAGGTTTAAGTCCTTTTTAATGGTGATTCACTTACAGATGGTATGCTAATTATCCTTATGAGAAGTAAAATGGACATACAAACACAAATTTGTGCACACTTGTTGAATGAAATCTGTAGAGCAATCAAAGATATGAAAAGGTTGACTTTATTCAAGGGTAGCAAAGTATGTCTTGAGCCTCAGTTTGGAAGCATTGACTGAATATGGATGAAAGCATGTATCCAAGTAGACATATGGCCATTAGTGCAAATTAGTGAGTCTTTCCCATTAGAATGAGACCTTAATTTCATTTATGGGCACTGAGCCTTGCTCCAGAACATTTCTCATTAGCTCTTACCATTAAGCTTATGTTATTATTGTCAGTGTTCCTGTGACTCTCCTTCAAACCCTCTTCATTTCTTTTTCAACTTAACAAGTGATGTAAAATAAAATCAGGAAAAATTGACAAAAGGAAAAATGAAAAAAACAAAACAGGCAAGAAAATGGGAAAAGGGAAGAAGGACTGAGAAATGCAGAAGGATGTCTCATTTTCTGTATGATTTAAAGCTGCTATACTGTTTCAGTAGAAGGTCATCTGGCTAGTTGATGAGTAGCCCTTTTTGGAGTTCTTTTAATAATCTCTGGATTCATAGGACAGACTAAGGAGGCTTTAACCTCTTCACTTTCTTCATGCGTACCAGTACTAACTTGTATGATGCATTTAGCACATTTTCCATCTGTGCTACATGCTCTAGGACGATTCTGCTTGAGCAGGAGGTAGGACAAGATGACCTTTGACCACCACGGCCCCTTCCAGCCTGACCCAGTTTTTGACTGATTTCGTGAACAGACTGGCACCTGTTCCTCAACCATGAAGTTTTAGTAGCCAACAAATGAAAACAGCTAAGGAAAATGAAGGGCTGGCTCTATCTGTCTGACTCCTAGTTGCATGGGAGTCCAAGGGCATCTGACACTGTCTATCAACTCTAGGAGCTCTGATGAAAATATGACTCAACCTCACTTTTTACTATTTTCTAAACTGCTACATCCGTGCCATAGTCACTTTGTCAGCTCTTAGAAATCTACTCTGTTGTTTCCACAGCCATAGTAATCCATGTTTACAACTAAGACTGCTTTGACAATTATACTTACTACAGGGAAACACACTTCCTGAGAATAATATTAATTTCTAATTATTATACAGGATTTTTCTGATTGAAGTTTTGTATTTAAATACATTTTGAGTTCACTATCTTTTTGACAGGTTCATTAATGGTCTTAATGATTACATACATTTTTTATTTTCCCTTCATTAATCTCTAATACTCAAGAAGGAATGCAGATTGATTGTATCTCAGTAAAGATAGTCTAATTCCTCTTATATGATTGTTAGCTATGAAAGATCAATAAATTTTGTCAGAAAAAAACTGTCACAGGTAACAAAACTCTGGTAGACTAAGTAATACACCCAGCTGGTACTAGGCTTTTTCCAAAGATCTTTAAAAATCACAGAAAACATAAAATTAAACAAAAATTACTGATTAGATTTCACACAAAATAAAAATAGCTATAGTGTGAATAAACAGTGAATACCAGTCTAAATTAATGATGTTGTTATATTACCCTTTGAATGGCAGACATGAAGAAACACAGATTTTTGAAATAAGTGTATAATCAAATACTCTAAACTATCAAATGCTGAGTAGACCATACGTTTATTTATAAATGAATGAATGCCATATTATTTGTTCTAATAGCCATTTACATCTAATTACATTATGCATGGGAAGACATTTTAAAAATTTAAAACCAATTGTAAAACATTTAAAAATTTTATAAATTCCACCCAAAGGTACCCCAACCCAGTTTTGGTTGGTTTGGGGTATGACAATTACATATGTTATACTAAGACATCAATGGAAAATCACTACGACAACTTGATTGCATAGAAGTCTTAGAGCATGACAATATGATATGATTCTACCATGACTACTTGAGAAGAAATTAATCTACTTTTCTCCTACATATAGATTTTCAGCCTTCAAAAGTATGTGCAATATTCTGTAGGAAGTTTTTGATTCAAACTTCTAAGAAAACTGATCATAGCTAGAAAAAATATTTAATTTTTCCACTAATTTCTCTCTCAGATCCACTGTCAAATTACAACAATCAAAATAGCAATATGTTTTCCCTGTAGAAAAACAAACAAACAAACAAAACCCAAAAAATCCCCCCAAAAACCCCAAAACATTTATATGTCATAAAAAAAATTTCGGCAGTACTAGGTGGAGCTTTGACATACACAGATGAATCTCCCACAAAGCAATCAGCGTGCTAAGGGAGAATGAGAAAACTTAACTCTCAGTCAAAACAGAAAGCAACTTGCTGTTTAGTCAGAAATGGAGCCTATAAATGTACTCCATCGCCCACACAATAGAGTGCATGCCAGCAGGACTCAGCTGTGTGGAGGAGATGTAGAAGACTGTGGGTAGGCTTGGAAGGTAGGACTGACATGCACAGGAACCAGGCCAATTGTGAATTATAGAAATGTCAGGAACGGAGGAATGCCTTATTTGAGTTAGAAAATGAAGACAAAAACACTCAATTAAAACTATGGATGAGGGGACAGAGAAAAGTAAGAATAACTTTGTCTTCACATCATTATAAATATTAAATTTGCTTATTGCATGTAATTTCAAACTGAACATATATTATTTATTCATCTTTCATGTAAGAAAAGAGAAAATGCTTATTTATACCATTAAAATCTGCCTCTCCTATTATAAATTGTCATGTATTTTAGAAAATATATTTCTCTAGGGTGTACAAAGGAATAAGAAAATATAGAGGGCTGCATGCACTTTGGTGTTGCATCTGTATCACTAAAATACAAATACGAGATGTTAAACTTTGGCTAGGTTTCTAACAAATTCTAAAACCACCAACTGTTAACACTTTGCACTTTTATATTAATTTTCATTTTATATTTTAAACGTTTTTACCATATGCCTAACATAAAGAAAAATATTACATATCTGTTTATATTATTAGCATTAATAACTTTGCATTTTATTTCAAAACATTTTTAAATGTGTCTCCAAAACCTAAATTCTTTTGAAAAAGCATATCTTCTTGAAATAGTCCTTCAGATACAGTTTAAGATAATTTCTGGCAGTATCATGAGTTCTCACAATCAATACAACTGACAGATATTAATAGGAACAATAAATCACTGCCAAAGAACATGATTCATAAAACATTAATGATTTATAAAAGCACATAATATTCTGCCTTTATATGCTTACACTACAGGTTAGGACAAAGGCACTGTTCTTCAGCAAAAGCTTCATTATGTACAGGCATATAAACAAGTTTGCAAAAATCAGAAGGTACTGTGAGCTCTGAAGCAAAGGTACTACCAGAAAGTTACCTTCACATCTGGGGAAATGATAGTTCCAATTTCTGTTGATTCCATGTTGACAAGTGAGAACAGGCTGCCCCCTCAAAACATATCCAGGATAGCACTCGAATGATACTGACTGTCCCACACTGTAGTCTGAGTTGACTATATAGCCATTCAGAAAAGGAGGAGGATCAGGGCAGTTCTGTAACTCGTAAGCTGGAAGAGAACAGAAGTACTTTTTATTGCTTTATCAGCTCTCAACACAGGAAGTACACACTAATATAAAATCTTTCATGAATTCAATAACAGGCAAACACTAGAATACCAAGCCCCAGTAATTCAGAGATTAACACATAACAAGAAAATAAATCATCCATTTGTACAATACAAAAATATTTTAGTAATGTACAAGGAAATAATTTATTCCGTAAAACTTTATGAAATACAAAATTTTCACAATCCATTGGATTTCTAATATATATTAAAATATGCCCAAAAATCACCTCACCTAAAGAAATTAAAATATTTAATGAATGACTTTAAACAACAGAGCACCATAAAGATCTAAAAACATTATAAATACCTATGAAGGGAAAGATCCTTTTAGATATAATACCATGCAACAAAATTGCTTTAATGATTCATCATATTTCCTACTGGATTCTGTGTTTTTGAGGACATCTAAATATTACTCAAACACATTTAATTCATAAAAATCAGTGTGATGAAAATTCAGAAGGAGATTTCACTAATAACATTTACTAAGGTATAAAGACAACGTTCCATATGAAGCAATAAAAGGACTGTTTTATAAGAATGTTCAGCAGAATTACTTGCAAACAATTACACATAGACTGGATAGTAAGTAATTTCCATTTAAGAAATAAGCGTTAGAAAGATGAGTGCCCTGTTCTATCTGAGCACTGAATTTCCAGATAAGGAATACTTCCATCAGAAAAAAAGTTCAAACAAGAATAGTAATACCAGTCCGCTCTGTATCCACTTGTTTTTAAGTTGTTCCTAAGTCCAAGCTCTAAAAATACAGCAAGAGAATATTCATATGAACATTTGTTACTTTTTTTAGTTAACCTTTGCAGTATGAACATGTTCATCCTGGAAGCGTACACTTATTATTCTGAAATACATTATTTAAACAAGCCATTTCAGCAGGATTAGGTTAAACATATCTTTTAGATATGCTTAAGTGGTTACTTAAAGTGAAGTTTGTACTTAATTGCTAATATGAAGCACAAGTACTGTCAATAATTTTTTTAGTCATTGCTAATTACAGTCACACTGTGCAATAAAAAGAAGATTTACATTGAGACAGACTTCTTCTTTTCCCTAATTACTTCAGTGAATCCAGAATTCAGTATTTGGAACACTAGAAAATTGCAAAAGAGGTAGAGGTACTATAAATATTCTGAAATCTTCTAAAAATACAGATTCCCTTTCTCTCAAATTATAAAAAAAAAATAAGAAAATAAATAAAACCCTACAAATAAAAATTAATTGCTACTGAAAGGGAATACATAAAGGTTTATTTTCCCTAAATTTTGGTTCATTAGATTTTGTATTAAATCTAGTAATGGCTCATTAATTTTTAATGTTATTATTACACCTACTGTCATTTTTGCTATGCTAATACAGATAATATTACTATTATCAACATCATTATACAAAATAGAGTAGTAGAAAGATTATTTAATAGTAAAAGACCATGAAGAGTCCTGTATTAATACTGAAATAATAAATTATATAAAATCTACATGCCACATTGTTTTAAAAATAAAATAGACAATTATTCTAGAAGGTCAGAGGATCTCACAGTTTTTGTTTATTTGTTTGATTGGTTTGTTTATTTTAAAGATGCAACAATGGATTGCCCAACATTTACAACAGTGTTTTGGAACACTGACAGTAAGTACTGGAATCTTTAAACTTTGATTGTAGAACTTTTTGAGGAGATAATAGTATCCTTCCTTATTGGCAAATTTGCTACATTATAGTATTCATAGATCATGTTTTGAAAGTGCTTAACATAATCTCTGAATTTTTGAAGTTAGTATTAAAAATCAGTTTCAGGAAAAACAAACAAACAAACAAAACTCTCTCACTGATCTATATAATAAGAAAACACAGAACCACACAGGGGAGAGAAGAAATCCTGACAGATATGACAGAGGCACTCGTATTCTTATATTCAACTTGCCATTGACCAGGACTACCAAGTCTCTTTCCATGGCACTGCTTTCCAGCATCTTGTTCCCCAGCCTCTCTGTACAGCCAGGGTTGGTGCATTCCAGGTGCAAAATTAAGCACTTTCCCTTGTTGGATTTTATATGTTTGTGATTGTCCATACTTTAATTTGCTGAGGTCTTTCTGCAGGGCCTCTCTGCCTTCAAGGGAGTCAATAGCTCTTCCCAGTTTCTTTCCTCTCCCAGATTTCTTAGTATCCCTTCCAGTCCTGCCTCCAGGTCATCTACAAAGATGCAGAAGAGCACACTAGTGGGACCCCTCTAGTGACAGGTCCCTGGTCTAATGTCACCTCAGTCACTGTCACCCTTTGCGCCTGACCCATGAGCCAGTTGCTCACTCATCACACGATGTGTTTATCCAGTTGAGTGCAGGACATTTTGTTCAGAAGGACCCTGTAAGATACAGTATCAAAAGCCTTGCTGAAATCCAAGAAGATCACATGAACTGACTTCCTTGGTTCACTAAGTGGGTTGTCTTGTCATAAAAAGAAACCAGGTTTGATAAGCAGGACTTTCCTCTCATGAAGCTGTGCTGGCTATGACCAATGACTGCACTGTCTTTCCGGTGTTTTTCAGTATCTTCCAGAATAAGTTTCTCCATAAGTTTTCCAGGCCTGTAGCTTCTGGGGTCCTTCTTCTCGCCCTTCTTGAAAAGTGGGACAATGTTCATCAGCTTTGAGTCAGCTGGGACCTCCCCAGACACCCAAGAATGCTCAAAAATTGAGAGGTTTTGCAATGACATCAGCCAGCTCTTTGAGGGATTCTTGGATGAATCCCATCAGGCCTCATCGATTTCTAGGCACCATCCCTTACTGTCATTTGGATTAAAAAAAAAAAAAAAAGTCTAGCTTTTAAAATTCTAGTTACCTTTCATTGAGAAAAGCATATGCTTTTTGCCTAATAAGGCAAAAAAAAAAAAAAAGCCCCACATACAAATTTTTTGTGGGTTTGTTCTAGTATTTGTTTTAACCTTGCCCAAAGCAGATCACTATAGATTTGAAGGTCAGTCAGTTAGGGTTAAAAGTACTTGCATATGAGCAGAGTAGAACTGTTTGTTTTGCTATTTGTTATTTTAGAAAATAAGGTATACAATTTTAACACACTCTGCTTATATTTTCTGGTATAAATCCTGTAGATGACTAATAAATTTTTGGTCAGGTGATCCATGTGACTATGATATTATGATTTACAGGCCACTCAGGAAATATGTTTTATGGTTTTAGTCAAAATATTAATTATATTCCTCTTTGTTCTTTTGATATATGCAATAACACCTGATTTAAAACAGCAATTCATTATTTAGTAGTCATGACTATCAAATACTGCCAACAAATCCTGACACCACACCTTACAATATAAAGCTCTTTTCATGAGTGTCTGCCCAAAAACTTTTTTGCTACTGAGCTTTACAAATTGAGATTCCATTTCACTGCAGACAAAAACTTTAGTGAAAGCCTGATATCAAACGTAAAGGAAATCTGAGAAAAATATATAATTCCAATACTGGCAGCAGTCAAATACTTGAATTTTTAAATTATCTAATGTAGCCATTTGTCATTTCTTTGTGCAGTATATTTTTCCACTGGTAAGAAAAGATTGTAAATTTAAAAAATAAATGTAATTGATTCCCTGCTATTATTGTTATAGTTCGTATGTATATTCCATCTTACATAAACACTAGGGTAACTTATTGGCTTCTCAATTGTCACATACTTCTGTAACAGTTAAACATGGAAATAATTGCTTTATAGAATAATGGTATTAGCAGAGAATTGAGTATGCAATCACTCAAATTATAGGAGAGCTCAGAATTAGCTCACTTTAAACATTTCATTTAGGCTTACTGTACATTCCTCCAGCTTTGTACAACTACAGACTCAATAAAAAAAACTTGGCCTCTCAGACTAGATTAGCCTACCATGGCATGGACATATTTCAGTAGATCAGATTCCTAAAAGTGCCATTAACCTGACTTTGAAGAGCTTCAGGGACTGGGCATTCACAACTTTTCTTGTTTCAGTGTCTCATCACCTTCATCTTATGTTCCTTATGTCCAATCCAAATCTACCATCTTTTGATTTAAAAATGCTGACCATTCTACTAAAGGCCTTAGTAAAAAGTCTCTTCTTTTTAAAAAGACCCTTTTAAATACTGAAAGGTGACAATAAGGACTTCCTGAACCTTCTCATTTGGGCTGAACTGCAACTCCCTCAGCCTTTCTTCACAGAAGAGGGGCTTCAGCCTGCTGTTTACTTTGCAGTATTTCTCTGGATCCACCTTAACAGGGCTGTGCCTCTCTTGTGCTTGAAGCACCAGAGTTGAATGCAGAACTCCAGGTGGAGTCTCAAGAGAGCAGAGGGAGAGAATCAACTCCCTTGATTGTCTGGCCATGCCTCTTTTTATGGAAGCCCAGGATGCAGATAGCTGCAGCCCACAGGAAAAAGGACTGGCAATCTGAAACCTCAGTTTATTGTTCTAGGCACCAAAGAACATAATCTTTATAGATGCCATGAGTCAGAACTGAAATCATTAAACATCACTTAATGATTAAAAATAATTTGCTACAAGGTTCTCAAAAGATTATATTTTATTTCCTTTAGCATTACTGCCTTAGGACATAATTTGAAACAATTTTACAAATATAGTAATTCTTCAACAATCCCCTTTTTATTACATGATTTCTGTGACTCAGAAGCTCCATCATAATCACTTTTTTTTCCAGATAAAGCCATCAGATTTAACATGCTTAAATCATGTTTAGTATATACATGAGTATTTCTGGAAGAATGGGAGGGAAATTAGAACTTTTTCTGTGTATTCTCTGGAACATATTGCTCAAACTCTCAAATATATGAGAGTAAGAGTCTTCATATTCAGCTTTACTGAAATTCAGAGCAGACTGAAAATAGTCTTTTAGTTCCAAAAATAGGAACTAGAACTTCACAGTAAAAAAAAAACAAACAAAAAAACCCCCCCAAAACCCCCCAAAAACCCCAACAAATCAGACATTTATTCTGCTTCCATTAAAGAAGCTCCAGTCCTAAAGGAAAAGATATGTGGGGAAAAAAATGGTGCAGAAATATTAAAAGCTGAGGTAATATTAATATGGACAGGATTTAAAACCCACAAATATGTCTTATTATCCATTAGACTAACTGTGTTCTTCTGTGCACTAAATTCTGTTATTAAACTCTCAAAGGCCATAAGAGATATTTATTTCTTCTTAATGGCTTGACAATCAAAATTCCACGACTTTTCTTCTCAGACATAGTGTAAAGAGACAGTTTATATCTCAGATATCGAGATTTTATTTTTATGGGGGTCTCAGAACCTCAAGATCACCAGTCAAATGAGATCTAGATATATTCTTCTAAGTATTTGTGATTGTTTTCTCTCTTTGCTGCTTTACGTAGGTGGCAAAACTGCAACACTCATAACAAAATAAAGTCTTTCTCAGTGTTTTTTTTTGTCTTTTTTTTTTTTTTTTTTAAGCTAAATAGTACAACAGGTATTTCAACAGTAGAAAAAAATGCAATTAAACTTAAATGTTGTTCTTTAAAAAATCAGGAACTTTTAAAGTAATTTAATTTTCTTGGAAAAAAAATAAACACATAAACTTTTTCCAGTAGTTCAACAGTCAATCACTATGAACTTCCTTCTTGCTACAAGTGAAACAAAAAGGCTCCACAACACACAGAAATTCAGTAATCCATCTTTAACATAACGGAATACCCACCACTCCCTATGCATTGCAATTGCAAAGTTGAGGGGAAAAGAGAACATGAAAATATCAGAGCATAAAGCAGTAAGGATCTGATCAACAATGGTATCAGACGTAATTTCCCCGGGGTTCTGCTGAGACAAAGCTTTTTAATGCATCCAGAAATACACAGTACCTAAGTGATTTAGGTTATATTTTCAAATCCTATGCTATGAGAATTCACAGGCTTAAGGACCAATGGTAGATTCCTACAAGTACAGGTAAAAATATTTTAAAGCTCTCAGTGTGCATTCCCTTTTCTTCTTCCCAAAAAATAACGTGTTCAGAGTACAATCCCATAACCATTTTTCTGTCTTCAGAAAATTAGTAGAAAAATTGAGAAATATCATTATTGGTTTCATAATTTACCCTACAATGTTCATATTCTTTGCTCTCCCTTGAAATGAGTGGGTATAAAAAGACTAATCCGTCATAAATGCTAAGATCTCTAGAAAATGTCATTTTTTCTATAGCATGTAAGCTTGATTGTATAAGCACAGCCATCACCCAGCTCTCTTTATTTTTAGATTATTATCTAAAAAAAAGGTATTTACCTGGCAAAAAAGTCTGCTAACCTCAGTGTCCTTATGAATTGTATTCTGTTTAGCAGAAAAGGCAATTATTTTCCCTTTAAAAATCAGTCCTTGAATTGAACCGAGTTTAGCACCATACAGTAAAACCCCTGAATTTAATCTTAAATCCCTTGTAATATAATTTAAATACAACAGATCAGATTAGAATTCAGCTATGGAAGTGTGTGGCTACTCCCACAAACAAACTGCATAACAAAAGTATACTCAGAAGGGTGACAGCCAGACAAGAAAACAATGCTAAATTCCATCATCCAAACAAACCAGGCTAAGACTTCTATGGCAGTGGATTTACTGAAAGGAAAACGACACTTCTATTAAGGAAGAAAGGAGAAGGTAAAGAGTAACAGTGGCACAATGAATAATTATTTTTCAAGTTGAGCTTCAGCAATTGCAGATAGTCTGAGGAAGAGAGAGTAATTGAAAAATGTAATATTAAAAAGAGTAGGAAAATCCAGATACCTCTGGATCTGTTAGAAAAGATAACTATGTATCAAGGACAATGGATGTGGAACCAGAATAGGCAATAGAATGGAATGGCAACCAAAACCAATATATACTTTGTATGACAGTATAAAAAAGCAAACAATAAAATTGCTCAACTGCAAACCACTGGCATTCTCTTCCAGAGGGCAAGAGAAGAACACTGAAACAATATTTTCCAAAGTTCACATAATATTGGTATCTAATTGAGTGTAAAATTTCTTATATATTCTAAATGATGCTAAGCAAGTTATTTTGGCTCAGCAATATGAAGTTATAATATATTACAATCATAGAATTTCCAGATCTTCTTAGTAGAAATGGCTAGTGCAATCTGTGATCTCAGAGGCAACAGAGTTTCTGCTTTGTGAAGAAAAATAAACACACAGAAGACAATTTGTTTTTAAAGAAGTAAAGTCCCATATCTATTTGTATAAAGAAGAAAAGGAAGTAGAAAACAGAACATAAGTCACTTAGAAATTCAATAGAGTGAGCTTAGCTAGTAGATCCTAATTACATAAAAATCAAACACAACTGTGTTGCCAACTTTCCTCATTAGAAGAAAAAAACCCAATAAATCATAAATACCTTTTAAAATAATTATTTTTTACCAGCCCTTGATTTTTTTATTGAACTGAAGTATGTTGTCAGCTTTTAAAAAATGTTTTAAAACCATAAAATTTTTAACATTCACACACAAAACACACTGACACACACATACACACACTAAAATACTGTCTCTATAGCTAAGGAGTAATACATAAAAAATGAACTGCATAAGTTGTCTTTACAGAAGAAATTAATTTGCTTCTCAGTCATAGGAAGCATCAAACTGGATGAATGTATATGCATTTGGTAGTGCAAATATACCCATAACTACAATTTTTGTGAAACAAGATAAATACTAGTTCTATTTTTTATTTGAAATTAGAATGACACAAATATCAGTGAATTTAACTGCATCTCTTTCTTGATTCTTTGGTTTTTGTTTTATAACTATTAGACTAATAACTTGTCTATGAAAATTCTTATCAAATTATTATTATTGTTGAGAATTTTTTTTTTTTTCCGGAATTTTTCTTTCTTTTTCTATTTTCTCTAGTGTTTTCTACTTGGAAAACACTAATAGAAGTTTCTGAATTTCAATTACTACTATTTTTCTGACATTTTCTTTTATTTTGAGAATACTACTAGCCCAATCAGAATCACCTAAAAATATTTTATATTAAGGCCTATGTAATGCAAAAATGTAATATTTCATAATACCTTGCTCTGGTTTTACATTAATTGCTTTTTCTATGTTTACATTATAGGATAAAATGTTACACTTTCATTGAGGCAGTCATGATCATTCTTTTTTGACAGCTGACATTGCATCTGGGAGAAGTAGAAAGCATGCAACTTATCTAACTAAAAAGCAACTGATTTTTAAAAGAGATCATTAGAAAGAACCTAAAAATAGCGGCTCCTACTGTATTATTCCTTCTTCATCACATTCCCATTTATTTAAGAGTAGATCGAACAGTCCTATGACACTAAGTAAGAATGAGAAGAAGAAAAGAGTAATAAAACTATGCACTTGTTGAGTAAGCTACAACACTGCCCCTAGAAGAACATGTTATACAGTCTATAAACAACTTAAGATTTAACTACTAGTTCCAGGGCAGAAAATGTCAGTCAGGAAGAGCTTGTTATGGCAAGGCAAAACACAAAAAAGAGAACCAGAACAAAGAGTACTGAAGAATATATAGAAAATATATCACATGGCTTTGTATTTTACCTATTATTTCTGTAAATTAACAATCACAATTATTTTTGACTGCTCAAAAAGAAATTAACACTACATAGGTGTGATGTGAGAATATTCCCTACTTGTAAGACTATGTGACAGAACAAAATTCTACAGGTGAGAGTCATGATTTCTTTGTGGGCATGCTTTATGAGCATGAGCCCAATTCAGGTATTAAGAATCTTCCTCCCCGTCCACTGACTCCATCAATATGATCTATCTAAAAATGTGTGTATATGCGTGTGTATGCAAATAAATGCTGTACCGGGCCCAGAAATTAGAGTTTTTTGTGTCCATAGAAGCACATGTCTTTGGTTTGTGGCCAAAAGGATACTTGATAACACAGTTATGTTCTGGCTTTTTCTGAAGAACATCAAGGCCATCTCTGTTTCCCCCTATGTTCTGCCAGTAAATAAGCTGGTAATATACAATAGGGTTGGTGAGAACACAATCAAGCAGGTGACTTGAACTAACAAGAGATGATCCATACCACATAAAATCATGTTCAGCAACAAAATGGAAAAAAGGACTAGAGACATTAGCCATCTTTGGCTGGGCATCAGTCTGCCTATGGGGGGTGCTGAGTGCTTGCCTTTCCATCACTTTAGTTTTCTTTCTCTCTTCTTTGCCTTATCCTTCAGCTGTTAAACAAAGTTTTTTATCTTTGTCCCCAGGCTTTCTTGCTTTTATTATTCCTTTCCTCTTACCCAATCCCACTGGGGAGGATGGGGGTAGGAGGTGAGCGAGTAGTTGTGTGGTGTTTAACTGCTCATTGGTGTTAACCCCTAACACATAATTAAGTTACCTAAATTAAGATCCTAGAATAAGGTGGCATGAATTCTCTCACAGATATCTGAAAATTAAACCAGCTCATTTCATTTTGTTAAACAGCTCAGATCCTATAATGGTGCTTGACTGTTGACAATAAGACTAGTTTAACAATTCAGAAATATTCACAAACTAATGATGTTTGATTGTCACTAATGGGAAAACAAATGAGCACACAAACAGTGAAGATGAAGAAGAAAATTACAGTAAAGGACCACAACAAGTTCAGTTTCAAATAGTCATTATATTTTTTTTTAAATGGATATATAATGTATTATCTGGTGTTTTTTCATTTCTTGGTAATTTTCACAGGAGTCTAGACTGCAAATACATAACATAGGAAATCACAGAACTTTTCACCTGAATATTTAAAATAACTTTTACCATTTCATTAATCATAAAAATATTATATCAATGGGAAAATAAGACAGTGAGTATTAGTAGTAGGAATCAGTAACAGTACAAGTGAATGGAATGTAAAGGGTCATGAAACATCACCTTCTTCTCAGGATTTTACATCAATAGAAAAAATATTCAAACCCAATACAATTTCAATATTAAAAATTCCAACCTGTTTATTAAACAATCCACAGATTTGAAAATGTTATATAATATATAGCAAATATATCTTCTAAAGCAATAATAAAAAACAATTACAATTTTATTTTGCCTTTCTAATCATAAAGATCACCGTGCTAGGTCATACTTACCTTGGTATGTCAGCTTAAATCCTTGCCTGTTTTCTGAGTGATCACTATAAAAATGGACAAGTGTTTCATGAGTGGTACTTAACAAGGGTGATGGGAGTTCCATTCCACTAAACTGGCCAATCATAGAACTGGTGTGGTGAGGCCCATTCTGAATTTCAAGGAAGTCATGATTTGCTTCAGTTGAGAAATTCAGAAACTGAATGTGTGCACCTGTAACATTAAGAAAGGAAGAAAATTTTATAGCTCATGTTGTCTAATAGTAAAGCATGTAAATGAAAATAAAATTATAATAGTTTTTACAGGCACTATATTTATATTTATATTTATATTTATATTTATATTTATATTTATATTTATATGTATATTTATATTTATATTTATATTTATATTTATATTTATATTTATATTTATATTTATATTTATGTTATTTATATTTATGTTTATATTTATATATTTATATTTATGTCACTAATCAAAGTGTGATGCTTAAGTTAAAGAAACAGCTGCTAAGTATTACAAGACTTGGAGTTCCTAATTTTTTTTGGTTACCAAAAAATATCATAACTATACATGAAGGGACAAATGAAAGTAAGCCATAAAGTCACAAAGTCAACACCAGGAATATTTCATATTCTTAAACTAAACAGCAGAAAGACTCAAGGGAGGTGAAAATCACAAATCTTGCAGGGCCATGGCATGGCCAGGACTCTGCCACCCCAAGTGCGTCCCTGTAGCTGGGCCAAGGCCTCTCACAGAGGCTCAGGATCAGCCAGGCACCCAGGATGACTACGAACTGGGCCACCTTTCTGACACAGATGTTTACCTACCTAGTTCCAGCTGTCTATTCTACCTCATTTTTCTTGCCCCAGGTCACCTATATTTGTCTCCTTTTTCCTCTAGCTTGGGCCAGTGTGTCTTCGGAGCCATTTTATCCTGCAAGCAGCCCTACAAAATGCACTCAACTCCAGATTGGGGACAGGGCCTTCAGAGAATTTACCACAAACCCTCTCCAGGAATCAGGTGCTTGAATAAGGCTTTTCAGCATTCAAAAAAGGATGAGCAGTTGGAAGTATAAGCCTCAGGGGAAGAGGTGTTTTGAAGTTCTGATACTACTTCCTGTGCAGTTAAAACCTGAAATCCAGCCTTAAACTAAGTGTATGTACCATACCAAAACAGAAATGAGGGATGAATCCCTGGTTTGGAAGCCTAGGACCAAGTAACTTGGAACTGCACTTTTTTGGGCATAACTTTGCTCTGGTAGACTAAGAAGAACCAGCTGTAATAGAATAAAGCAGAATTGCTGAATGAGCCAACAAAGAAGTGTGAAATAATCAATGCCTTAACTCTGCTTGACATTCTTACTTAGCAGTATAGACATATTCTTAATTCCAGGAAAGAATATTATAGATTAATTACCAGGGTAATAGTTTACCAGGGTAATTCACTCAGTCTTGTTTATAGTTAATTTCTTCACCTCTGTGGTTTAAGATTGAATCAATGGTATAAAAGAGGGGTTTTTTTCTTTGTTTGTATGGGGTTTTTTTGGTTTTTTTTTCTATGAGAGAAATTAAATAAACTATGAAATAAACTAGGTTTTATAGGGCACATGTAAAAATAGGGGATTATTTAGTTCTACCTTCTCTGATCTATGCAAAGTGGGAGGTATGAAAACAAGTATTTCGGCTGCTGAATAAGAACACTTGATCCAGTGCTATCAATAGAGAGGTACACACAGAACATATCAGAGTCATAATATCAGCCATCTCTGTATGCTGTTTGATGTGGCTATGCTGACTCTTTTTCAGTAGAAAAGCTTATACTTCAAACTAAAATAATATTAAAGCATAAGTACTTTGTGAGAGATCATATCAATTACTTGATAAACTTGTTAAACTTGATATAAAGGTATTATATATGGATTATTCACTAAATACTTGGGAACTTGGTGATTAAAAAACTCCTTTTTAGTAATTTTGAAGGCAATGATAGATCAGTGCTATGAAAACCTTGTACATATTAAAACCCTCACTAAACAAAATTATTGTCTTTTCTATTTATAGAATTACCATCACCAGAGACTTCCAGAGAAGTGAGAGAAATAATAACAGGATACAAGATGCTCTTGTGCAATGAATTTATGAAACATTTTCTACATGGAAAAGCTTAATGAAAAGAGTAACTCTGAGACATATGAAGGACTATATTTGCAAAGGCAGTATTGTATTAACCTAATTATGACGACATTGTTTATCATTTATATTTGCTGCAAATGCAGCTGGAGAATGTTCACACCAGAAAAGGATGTCCTGTCTGTGGTTCTCCTATATCTATAAAAATATCTAAGGCTATCCATAATTATGATGGATCAGTCTTACCAGTTCACTGATAAACGGCACTATTCTAAATAGCAGCAAAGTATTTCCACAGATTAACTTAGAGAAATTCTATGAAAGTTGTACATCGCACTACAAAAATCCCTCTTACAAATGCAAATGGAAAATATGGAAAATACTAATTTCTCAAACAGTAAATTCAGTAATGAATTTTTAAAATTAATTTACTTATTCTGCATTGGCATTGAATCTACGGCATGGGAAATGAAGTTTCACATCAAGAAAATTTATTCCTTTTTCAGTTCTGATAATGATAGAAGACCGTGTCTTGTACATGAACTTGTAGATTCCTTATTATCTGTGACTGCCTTTTCAACATATTTATTAGTTATTTATGAAGATATTTTTGTAAATAGCAAGTAATGAAAATAGTTTTATTGCAAACCGAGAAATATTCTAAACTGGCAACTGTAATCTAGAATTTGGAATACTGTTTAAAATGCTTTTAACCAAATTCATAGTTCTAGAAGAGAGGTTTTGTCTATTTGGATAGACCATAAAATACTATTTTAAAAGGCACTTGGAGAACAAAAGACAAATATTTAATTTAGTAGTCACATTATTTATTTCATGTGATATATCTTAATGCCACAGATTTCATTTGCTTTGAAATCAGTTTCTGAAACAGGTTGAGTTAATAACAAGTTACTCTGGCAAAGACATGTTTTAAAATTCCCTACCATTTTCATTTCAAATATAGGAAATAATAATGTAAGGGTACACAATACAGTCACTGGATAAAATCTACTTCATACTGGATATAAAGTATTTATATTAATATAATTTTACAGATGATGATAACAAATAATTGTCCAATATAAGTTTACTTACCATATCCAATAGGCAATAAAATTTTCCATGTACAATCTAAGTTACTAGGGTAATTTCCAGGAAAACCTGGGCTCAGGATCACACCAGCCATTTTTGTCAGTGTTCCACCACATTTAGCTATTAAAAACAAGAAGAAAATAATTTCTTTTATTAATCACTATCTTTTATTAATATTATCTCTCAGTATTTGACATATGCTTAATTCAAAATGGATTTTTAATTTTGTTCCCATGACCCAAAAGCAGTGAAATTTATCATAGTCAAAACACTCCTCATGAAGGAGGAAAAAAAAGGATTCAATTTAGAGTAAAATCTTTACTTAAGGTGATTTGTTCACTGTAATATAACTGCAAATGTGAAGTTGCACATATACACCAGACAACCCATTGTCTCAGCTTGGCAATTACTGTTAAAAATATCTGGTACTATGTCAAGACATGTTTCACAGTCAGAAGAACTAATCCAGAATTAAACTGAATTATGATCCCAAATAATGATGCAGCAACAAATCTATTACTCAATATAACAAAAAAAAAAAAAAAAAAAACCAAAAAAAACCACTTGAATTTAAAAACAAACAAGCAAACAAACCCTCCCACCACCATTTTTTGTTGTGAAATAGGATCAACTTGCTGCATAACAGAATAATTCTTTGCTTCCTATTGCAATGTGTCTATTCTGCGAATTCATATGTTTTCAAATTGAAAACCCATTTTCATCCTTTATGATGACATAAAGCTAAGCTACAAATACGTGAAACAACCTGCAAAAAAAGTGGCTGAGTTTACACATATGTTAGGACAGTAATATGATGTAAGAATAACGTCAAGAAATCAAATTAGAATACTGTAATTTATATTTTTTTTGTTTGAGAAATCACTACTTTAAGGCCTGAGAGTCTTCATGTCAGACATTACATTGACACATGACCTGGTAACACAATAGTGGCACTGTGATACTATCTGTTGTAATATTTATACTGGTTTTGGCTTGCATTCTATAAAAATCAACATTTTAAGTGTCAGAGGAGAGAGAAGAGAGCAGGTTATGTTTTAAGGATTTGCTTGTTTTCTTAGGGGTGTTTTAGCTCCAGGATAGCACAATTTCATAATTCAAGGAGCTCAATGTTTGCAAAAGGGAACTATATTTAGTATGTGAGGTGAAACATAATGTTACCATAAAAAGGAAAGAAACAACAAAATTGCTCAAAGCCCAAAACACTCCTTTAATACATTTTCCATTTCTAAAACTGATTGGAAGGAAATGAACTGCTTTCATACCAATCAAAAGTTACTGCTTCTGTAGAAGCTGAGAATGCAAAATAATGTATAGGCTCAACTTGAAAAAAAAATCTTTAAAACTATTCCATGTTAGTGTTTTTCAATATTATCCCAATATTTTTAATTCCTCTCAGATTTGAAACTAATAGGAACAGCTTTTGCTGATCAAATATTAAAATTCACTGAAGAATTAATTCACTGAAGCTTTCACTGAAGAATGTATTTCAAAGCTAAAGTGATAGCATTAAGATAGACCTGTGCTTCTCACCCCTAACTTCCTGCTTTTTCTTGAAATAAGCATACCAAAATATAGCTTGACTCTCTTAAATTTTGTCCAATCAAGAAAAAATACTGCAGAAGATTATCTTCTGCACACAGAAAACTCAGATCTGTTTGGCTAATGTCTAAATGCTAAATGTACTTAAAAGAAATGCTTTTTAGCTTTACTTTTCAACTCAGCATCATTTAACAGCTTTCTCAGATGACGAGACAGCCTTCTCTGGATCCCTAAAACTCCTTTTCATTCCATAACCCCTGAAGCCCTGAAGAGCTGCTCTCCACTGCTTCTTTAGGAAATCTCCTAGGTACCCTGCATGACCTGCCTGGCTCCTAAATTTTCCATGCTGAGCACACTGCAAATCTCCTTTATGAAGAAGATTCAGCCTGATCCAAAGCAGAGTATTCAGGACAAGCTAAACAATGATTAACATATCAGCTTCCTCCTTTGCCAACTCGCACAGTATTTTTTTTAAATAGCACTTAACTATATATGGACAAAATAGTATCTTTTTTTTTTTTCCCCCAATTTCATAGATACAAATCAAAACTCAAAAAGGTTTTGAACAAAGCAGAATTAAGTTGGAGAAAAATGAAGAATGGGAGGTCAGGAGTTTATTGTGATGGATGGTCAGAAAACTGAAACCAAATTTCCATACCAATGCAGAGAGGAGACGGATAGTTCCAGCGTCGAACTGTTCCTGGCATACAAGAGATATGAGAACGGCCCTGTTTGGAAAGGGCAAAACATTAGATTACAGGTACTCATGTATGGGATATTCCTGAAAGACAGAGCTACAGAGGACCTCCTCGATAATCTAATCAGTGTATGTCCTTGTATCAGCCAGCTACATAATAATCTCTTGAATGAAAATCTATTTTCAAATAGTTCAGGTTTCACATTCTTATTTTTCTATTGGATAAATTTTCTAAAACACCTTTCCTCGGTAATTTGAAAATTTCTTAAAAATATGACTATAAGACAGAAGCAGCTAATTATGTGCACTTATGGTCTGATTACTTCACTGCCTGTTTCAATTCCAGTGTATCCCATCTACAGTGCAAGCATAGTGGTTGATTTTTACACTTCAGTTTGGAAGGAATCAACCACTACTCTGCATGAATTACACAGACACAGAGAGGAATTTGTTCCACATCTGCTTGCTAGAGATGTTCACTGTGGACAATGCCAAGACTGTCATCAACAAATAGCAGCAGGCCTTGACCTCTCACATGGCCTCACATCATGACCCACTGCATGCGTGCAACATCTTGGCAGACAGCTGCAGAAACACAAGTGCCTCTTTATTTAGCTGTCTGTTTAATTTATTCTGCCTATTTTTAAGAAAAATCACAAGTAATCACAAGTACCAAGCAGGCTCCTGTGGTAGCAGGAAGTAAATCAAGACATGGCTGTAACTTGCATGGTCTAATCCCACATTAGTCCCACAGCTCAGAGTGGCTGCCCAGAACCAGAAAGCAGAAAGCTCCCATCTTTGTTTTCCCTAGGAACCGTTCAAATTGAAAACTTAATAGTAACACAAAAAGTTTTTTTTTTTCGTTTGTTTGTTTGGTTTTTTTTTGTTTTGTTTTTTGGGTTTTTTTTTTTGTTGTTGTTGTTGTTGGTTTTTTTTTTTGGTTTTTTAAAATAATATGGCTTAAAAGCACAGAAGGCCTTTGGCCTTTGAGATTCAGGTTATGCATTCTGCTGCTGAAATGCAAAAGCTGAATGAACTGGCAGGAGTGAGAACAATTGATATAAAGATTGAGACACAGGACTGAGAACAAGGTTTAGTTCCAGTTTTAATCATTTGGATATACAAACTCATGTAGATAATTTAACATCCTTAGTTTTTATCAAGTTATTATGGGCCTAAAATTTAGTAATCAATATCATAGGAAGATTTATTTAAATATTATTTATCTATAGCAATCATAATCTCATTAAAAAAAAAAAAAGAAAATAATAGGTAGACTGCAGTAAATGAAAATGCATTTGATGACATGTCTTCCACATCTTTATACACTACCTTGTATAAAGTTCATATAGAATTGCATGGAATAAAACTGCTTAATGAATCATTTAATTAAGTATATTCAGGCAATAATCTTCTGAAAGCCCAACTGAAATACATTCAGAAAATTACTTGGAAGGAAGAAAAAAAGGATCCATTTTCACTAAAATAATGAAAAATAAATTAATCTTTTTGTTCTAAAAACACTCCAGATTGATTATTCAATAAAAACCTTTTTTTTCTTAAAAGCAACCTTTTTAAAGGGAAAAATGAGCATGCACTTACTGTGTCATTTTAGTTACTTGCAAAATGGATGAGGTTTTGAATAATTTAAGTAAAGCAATATTCCCTGTTTTATTCCCTCTTTCTAGTTTTCCATGATTGTATTGTTTTATTTTATTTTATTCTCTTTCTCTAGTTTTCTGTGATTGCATGTCTCTGATGTGAGTCAAGGGGGAAGCCGTAATTTAACTACCCTAGTCAGGAAAACCATAAAATAGCCTATAAAAGATCTTTTGAAAAATAAAATTAAATTATTCCTCTAGCTTCCAGCCTCTTTTCAACAAGAGCACACTCTGATTTCAGTCTTTTAAAGTTCCCTCCTGTGGGGAGACACTTAATCCTACAGCTAGCAATTACCAGTCTTATGCATCTCCAGGTAGTAGTTTGAGCTCTATGACTTTTCTGGTAAGTCTCAATTATAAACTAATCCACAGCTGATTGTTATTGCTAGCTGTGAATATGTTCTCTAAAGGTTGAGGATAAATTCACAGCTAGAGTGAAAAAAAAAAAATAAAATTGAAAAGTTATGCTGGTCTATACTTATAGAATAGCAAACATACTGTGTCTCATAGAACATTATTTTCATTATTATTTCTTTTTAATTTGGACCCAATTTTACTTGTCCTGTGTGAGCAACATGCTATATATATAGGCATGTGTGCACTTTCTTACATCAAAGTCTGTACATTATAGCAATTTTCATAGATATTTTGAAAATATTCAAACACTTTTCTATCGAATTTGGATATCAAAGGTCTTTGTTTTACACTTTGAACAAGCTCACAAAACTAGTTTTTATATATGCCAGTTTCCACAGCTACTAATAAATTTTTAGATGTATTGAGAAAGAGGTTTACAGTTGGAATATAAACAGGCAACAATATGCTATGAAATCTTAAGAAATTATTTCATAATAGAACCCCTGTAAGTATATTAAAAAAAATGTGCAGTTAGTCAGATAGAATATTTGATGATGCTGTATCTTGAGCATGTATCCATTTCCAATCTATGTAATTTAAAACAGAATAATGATGTAATTTTTCTAATATGCAAGATTTAGACAATTCCTACTTGAAAAAGGTAGGGATAAAAGAGTCCACAATATGACAAGCAATACAAGCAGAGGTTACCCCACTAAATCTAAGGAGTTTAAAGTTGGATAACTGGGTTAACCTTTTGATATCACAATGATATCACTATACTTTAAGAAGAAAGTTCCTGTTCTCACACAAACTCTTCGTATGAATCAGTCCTTGGAGAAGTGTGGGTGTTTGGTGCCACAATGGAAGTCTAAACAGATGATTGAGATTAGATGGCTGGTTTTTTTATATTAAATAAATTGTATTATACATTTCTCCATAGGAAACCAGTAATATATGCTTAGTTTTTCACTTTTTTTTTTCCTATCAGATCACTGCTATAAGCTTAGCCATAAATCAGATTTTTGCCTAAATGTATTTCAGTCATAACAGCTCAGAAGCAGTGACCTGGATCACAAGAGTGAGGCACTAAATAAACACCTCTTGGCAATTATATGAACAGCAATTACGTAACAGAACTACCAGCAGATCTTGATCCTTTCACTATAAAGTGGAACTGAATAAAAATATATAAAGAACTTCACATAAGCTTTCTACAAATATTCAAAATAGAAACCTTTCCCAAAAAAAAGCAAAAAAAAAGCAAAAAAAAAAATATTTTTGAATCCAAGACCTCTTAAAATGCAATTACATTAATTGTCGTGCAATCAAATTTATTACAGGCTGATTTTCAGATAGATTCTGTATTGAAATAGACTGTCCCAAGTCTACAGATGAATAATGCTCAATTTAGCTCAATGCATACAAAAATACCCTAAAAGAACATATAAGCTACATCTATACCATTGGAAGTGTGTAGGACTGAGCACAAAGGCACAGTGCTTTGTCTATCTACCTCCCTAACTTTTTTATTCTGAATTCATCTCCAAAATAAGTGCCACAATGCAAACTGCCTGTGAGGAATAGTCTCTGGCTTGTGATAATTACTGCTGTTATATTTCAGCTTGGCCAACAGCACGCCAGCACCTCATTCTAGTAAATAAACAGTGCTGAAGATGAAAGATGAAGATGCAGATTTCAGTTCTCATCTCTTTGCCTCAGATATAGCAACACAGGTATAGACAAATATGTGCTTTCATCATTTACTTAGGTTAATGGAACAAAAAAGTTTCTACTTTAAAATAGAAAAATGTTAATGGCTCAACAGCAGTCTTTAAATGAGAATGGCTCAAATCAGTCTTTGAAAGTCTGAATCTATTTTTGCATCAACTTTTAATGGCAGACAGTTCTTCTGAAGGAACCATGACAAAAATGTTATCAAGTCCCTCATTTTCTTACTGACATGGGAACTACAAGGGATACTCTAAAGGAAAGATGAAACAGAGAAAATAAAGTTAAAAGCTCCAAAAGTTAATGGGTTTATTTCATTATGTATTTTCAAAATAACATTAATTTTGAAAGAAATACATTTAAGCAATTCATATATGAACAATCAGCTGGATTTTAAGTGACCCACAAACTGTTAAATAAGCAATGAGTGCTCAGGGTGGACAATCAGGTTTGTTGTGCTAAAGTTGAATCTTTTCTAATTATCAGTATAAGAAAATATTTCTTTGCTATGGATATGAAATGCTCCCAATGCAGGTTGTTTCATGTCATATAATACAGGTAAAGAGAAAGAATTAGTTTAAACACTTGCTCTATACCTGCCATACATGACTGAAAAGGTAAGCATATTCCTGGTTACCAAGAGAGATGTTTCATGTGCATATGTTCCCACAACCAGCCTAGAGGTAAGATGTTTAATCCGAATCCTGCAAGAATTTTAGGAGAATGGTAAGAAATATGGAGACCAAAGAAATATCCTATATGTGCTGTGGAAAAACTGAATTGGCAGTCTTCAGATGGGGAACTTCATCCTTGTAAGGAGCAGAAGTTGGGATACTTTGCTTTCTCTGATATAGGTTTTACACTGTCTTGGATGGGACCTATTACCAACCAGAAGATTCTGAACTCAGGTGTTTTCAATGCATTTCACCAGTAGTGGATTATATATAAACAATTACGAGTAACAAGTGAGGAAAGAAAAAAAGCTTTTAGTCTTTGATTTTAAAAGTGCTGAAACGTTTACAAAGAGCAGCTCAATCATATGTCTACCATGGGAAACCAAACCAGTGCGTGAACAGAGAACATCCCCAATTAATGGACTAATTTCTAATACATTTCTGTGAAAGATTTTTAAGAGCAGATCAAGCATTACTAAAATTTGCTTTAGAAATTAAGTTCCCCAATTCCTGAGGAGAATATGAAATCCCACAACATATTTCTACATTAAATTTTCCCCTAGATAAATTAATCCCTCCAAAGGTAAAAAAAAATACTCTATAGTATAGGACTATAACAATTTCCTAGAGAAAACATTTTAACCATGTTATTTTGATGTCCATTTTGATGGCCTTTACTGCTCAATAGTATGTTGATCTAAGACAAGATTTACCAGCTCACATTTATTAAGGGCTAGAAATGCTACACATTTGTAGCTTTATAATTTGGGAGCACTCACATAGGCTCTACCTGATTCATCTCTGTGTAAACACTAAGACTCATCATTAGAATATGTTTTGGGAAGGTCTCTTGACATTTTATTGCAATCATTCCACAGTGCGTTATCCAAAGGGGGAAAAAAAAAAAAAAAGCAAGCAAGCAAGCAAGAAAGAAATACCTGTAATGTATATCCTGGCTCACACTGAAATGACAAAACATCATTCACCATATATCTATCTCCTGATTTGATCCCATTGCTAGGAATTACTGGCTCTGGACAGGCAGCAAGGCCTACAGCTGGAAAAAGTAAAGACAAAGATTGAAAAAACAGAGATTAAGTGGACAGCATGTCTTCATTGATATTCTCTGCCTTAATGAATTGTTGTCACAGAATTATGGGTATTTAAGAAAACATTAGTTAAAACTAGTTTCAGCAATAGACTGGATTTTTTTTTTAAAACACAGAAGTTTTCAGAACTGTTCTACAGCATACAAGTGATATGACGGAAGCACAAATATTATACCCTGTGACTGTAC
>VWZN01003409.1:26164-38720 GCA_013396955.1 Regulus satrapa
AAAAAAAACACAACAAAAAAACCCCACAAAAAACCAACAAACCAAAGCAAAAAAACCTGACTATTATTCTCACTATCCTCTATGAAATCAAACCTGTTTAGTGACAGTATGTGCACCTGAACTGTGTTTAGTAAGGAAACTCATTATATTCTATTTTATTCTGATATGTGATATTTTAGAGTCTGTTGTTCCAGATAGTTCATCATGAAACAATATCTGATATTATTCACGGAGACCCTAGCCTTTCTAGGGAAATACAATTTTCTTAAAGGTAATGTTGATCATACATTTTCATACAGACATAGTTTATGTCATAAACATTTATGGTTTTACTTTTCATCACTCAAACATAAATGCTTGTCAAATATTAAATTAACAAATAAAAATTTCACACAATTCCAGTCTTTCACAGCTCAAGTTTTAGGTGAACTAAATACATTTTTCCTAAAAAAGCACATGGAAGTCTGAAATAGCTTTTATACTTTCACAAGAAATTTGGACTGCTGTGCCATTTATTTTTCTTTCCTGAAATTAAATTCTATAGTCCTGAATGCTCCTTGTATGTCCTGTGCCCTAAGTTTACTATATTTCACTTTTATCAGGAAGTAAGATAATGACAAGTCATTCTAATTCTGAGTGAAAATCATCAAGGTATGAAGTATAGTCTTCATAACAAATGAGGCAAGAGGTATCAAACAAAAAAAATCCAAAAAAAATCCAAAAAATCAAATTAACAAATAAAGAATTATGTAATAGTTGCAAACAATGGCACTCCCCTGAAATAGTTATGTTGTGTACTGGAATGTATAATTTAGGAAAATATCTAAATGTACTTTAAAGATTTCCAGAAATTTCTATCACAGAATTTACAAATATTTATACTCTTCCAGTATAATCAACTTTCAAATGATGCTATGGGGACTTCACATGGCCACTAGGAATCTCATGTGTGGTCACTATGTGGAATTGTAATGTTCCAAAGAGTCATGGAAGTACTGTCATTAACTTTAATGGTTTTGCTGCAAGTTAACTAGTATCATTCTTTTGGTCATTCTGCCTGTATTACATAATACCATAAATGCATTTGTGTCTGGAAAATTCCTTTGAGTATAGGTACTAAATACCTGTGATGTGCATCCACACAAATTGTTTTTTTAAGCATTAAGTGATGTCTAATGCCTCATCTCAGTAATTCAAAGGTATATAGACTGCTGTCTATATTCACTAATTTGAAAAATCTAGTGTTCAGATGCAACTTAAGCAAATCAATGCTTATTTCTGCATTTTCTCACCCTTCTCACTCTTGAATAGAAAGTGCTCCAAAATCACTGTTATTAAATAAATAAGCACACAACAAAGACATAGGGACTAAATTGATTACAGATATTAATGTACTTGCTGAATTCTCTGAATATGAATTTGAGGTTCCCTTCCCATCATCAAGAAATTTGTATTTTGGAACTCAGTATTCCTGTACGTTAATAGTAATGGGGTTGCAGGCTTGAATCTGTATGAGTAAAGTTACTTTCACATATTTTTCTGAGCTACAGAAACAGCTATAACAATGGCTCCATAGCAACAATAATAATGTGCTTTTAATAAAGCTCATTCCATCATAGGTTAAAAAGCATACTGAATTTAAACAGACTGATCAATCAAAAATCTTCTTTCTAAGTAACTGTTGGATATTGTAGTATACCATGTATTTCTCTTTACCAGATTCTAATACATAAGTAAAAATCTTTTATTCTGCTAGGTGTTTATACTTTTCATAACATTTTGCATGCACTACTATTTTGCTCTCATGATGAAAATTATAGAATATTATATCAGAATGTCATAAAACACTTTGACTTTTTTTTAATATACCTGAAATTAAGAAGCAATATTACCTTCCCAAAAGCAAGAGAAAGTCGAAAGCAAAATCAAATACTATTCTGAATCCTCAAATCTCAATTATCCCATAATAGTAGACCAGTGTAGTTTAAAAATTGTTTTAGTTAGAACTGGCCCAAAAATCAAAAGAATGCTTGAGAGAAAGAAAACAAATTCTGGTATCTGGGGACAAACAAGGAAACTTAAATATTCAGAGACTGAAATACATTATTAAACTAGGCTGTATGTGAACAGTCAGTAATACAGGGAAAACATGTTAAATGTCAAGTCCAAGCAATCAAAAAAGGAACAAGGATTTCTTAAGTGCATGCTTTCCAGAGCTCAGCTTCTGCTATGCAGTACAAAAGAGAACACATCAATGTCAAGAGTGATAACCCTCTTCCTGACCTTCTTCCACTCACTGTTTGCTAAACACTTTCTTGACTCTGCTGTGGCATAAGACAAATATGCTTTACTTACATAATTATATCCATGCCTACAATTACCTCAAATTCTGTCCAAATATCACTGCCATTGCTGGCAGAGAGAAAATCCTTACTGGCATATCTGACAATGTGAATGCCCATTAGTGTCCATTTCAGAAAGCTGAGAACTGGACAGCACAAGAATGTCTTGACAGCAGGACCAAAAGTCACCAGGCTTTGTTTTTTTTAATTCCTCCCACTCCAGTGCAGCTAACGGAAATATATTATGCTTTATTATATTACAAACATCAAGCTGGAGTGATTTGTTCCTTCCATTTTGATGATGATGTATATCAAAACTCAAGCTGTCCCTTTCAAAACTTCATGCTTCAGACACCAGCCTAGAAAATGTCTTTATCTCAATGAGTTACTGCAGAGAGGTCAGATTCCTGTCAACAGCTAGTAAGTTGTGCAGATATACTGACATGATCAGGACCTGTTAAATTAAAAATGGCATGTTTATGATTCACACCTGCTTGAACACAAGGAAAAAGAAAATACTTGCTCTGAAGAGCCACATTAAAAATCAAATTGCATGAAAGATCCTAAACTGGACATGTAAAATACAATAGAGTACTTGGAAGAATATATTTTCTTATTTACTAGTCTGTTTTCTATATTTTCTAATTTATTAACTATCTCCATGGTAGAGATGTACTACAAAAGACAGTCAATTGTTTTCTAGTCCCCTTAATAGTGAATCATTTCTTTCAGCTGCCAAGAATGTTCAACACTTGAAAATACATGACAGATTGGCTTCAGGAAAGGAGATGTTAGTTAAAAATAAGCTTATGTCCTCATATATATCCCATCATCTTGTTATAGCAGTAAACTAAAAGCTTACAAAATGAGTGATGCTGACCTGTGCCATATATCCTAATTCAAGGTAACAGAGCTAGATGATGCTACTGAAATACTGATTGCATAAAACTAGATTTTTACTGAAAATTTTAATTCTAACCCCTACATTTGGAGAGATAGATAATTATAGACATTTGTGACATAAATCTAAATATCAATATTCAGCATATATTCAGTTTTTGCTAAAACAAACTTGACTTTAACTAAGAAGTTCAAGCAACATGCTGAGCAAACTCTCATTATTTCCAGACTTTTCTTCATTTGTTTGAATATTAAAGAAAATATTTTAACTACCACTGAATTAATAAATGAGATTTTAAAACCAAGCTTAAAAGACCAGTGGCCACAAACGTAGGGAAATTAAACTGTCATATTTCTAAAATACACCATTTAGATAGTTGATTCCTTCATTCATTAGATTAAAAGGAATCCAATCAAATATCAGGGATATTAATTCTTGATATTGTTGCACATATTAGGAATGCAACAAAGCACTCTTTTATTGGACTTGCTGGTGGCTATAAAAATAATTGTTTTTTATTCTAGCACATGCATATGAAGGATTAATTAAATTATTAATACTCATCTTTTCTACAGTAAGCTGTTGCATATTTTACTGTTTCTTAACCATACATTGCTGCAACTAGTTAAAAACTCACAGTCCTTCTGAAATAACAGGAAACATCACATAGTAGCCCTCAACAATACTTACAATTACTTTGTGACCAGAATGAAATTTTTCTAAGGCACTGGCCATTTTTTTTTTTTTTTGAGTTTGTGTATATGACTTGAAAAACAAAACAAAACCAAACCCCAAACAAATGAAAGATCAAAACAAGCAAATAACAAAGAAACAAAGAAAAAAAATCTAAGTCATTAATCTGACCATAGCATACAGATTCAGTAAACAACTTAACTTAGGCAAATGAACTTCTACATTCTTGATGTCTAACAAAAAATCATCCTAAAGTAAATGACAAAATTTTATTATTCATCTTGAGACTTGTGTGTTTTTGAAAGCTACAGAGGAAACCTATGCACTGCCTAGATTAAACATAGAATTAGGTTTGCAGGAACATACTATTCAAATCCTTCCTATCAAAATAAAGACATACATAGAAAAAACATGAAAATGGACAGGGCAACAGAATGACATTGTTAAATGGAAGAAAATGTTTCAAGAAACAAAATTATTCTTATTCAAATATATGAATTATCTTTATTTATTATTTGAATAAGCTTTCTTTGATGGCTGAAGCTTTTGTAAAGTATCTATGAATTTCTATAAAGTTACTTCAAAACAATATATAGAGTGGAATATAAGATATGTGATCAAGTGTTAGCAACTTAAATATAAGTTACTGAAGTAAAGTTTTCCCTAACATAGTGAGCCAAACCCAGGCATGCTTCTAGCATTTACACTGATGAAATAGCTTTTAAGTAGAAATACTTATCCATTTATTCTAAAATATTATGTGCAATTTGAAGAGGCATAATTTTTATTGTGTATAAATAATGTAGTAGTGACTAAAAGACACTCTCCTCTGTTGCTCTTTGCTTCTTGGAATTTCTCCTCGGTTGAAGGAAATATTCCTAAATAATTCTCACTTTCTAATGCCATAATGAGGACTTTCTATATAAGGACATCAGCCTTCTGCAGAATACTGGAATGGTTAGTTTAGTTTGGCAGTTTCACCTACTACACTAATTTGTAATGTATATGAAAGGTAAGGCTAGATGAAACACTTCTAGGTCCACTTTGTGTCTTCTCCCCCTCCTGTAATCTGCTGATCTATGAGTTGTATTAGAAATTTGAACTTGATGCACTCAACAGCTGCTTATTGTGAATGGATATTTTTCTGGTAATATCCATAATTTGAAAGCTAATTGTCTTCATTTTAATTCTTAACTATCTCCCCTTTAGAGAAGAAATTATATCACAGACTCATAGAATATGCTGATTTGGAAGGGACCCAAAAGGAGCATCAAATCCAACTTTGGCCCTGTGCAGGACACCCCAAGAGCCATACCATGTGTCTGAGAGAATTCTCCAAATACTTCTTGAATTCTGTCAGGATTGGTACTGTGATCATTTTCCTGGGGAGCCTATTCCAGTGTCCAACCACCCTATGGATGAAAAATCTTTTTCTAATATTCAACCTAAAACTCCCGTAACACAGCTTCAGGCCATTCCCTTGGATTATGTCCATGGTCACCAGAGAGCAGAGATCAGTNCTTGGCTGTTGTTGCCACAGTGAAACCTGTCACTTTCTCCCATGCTTCATTCTGTAAAATGAGGCTCATAATTATTGTAGAATAAAAGCTTCAAGACTCCTGTGCCAGCAGTCCTGTCCTCTGACTGGTGTGTATTTATGTAAATATATAATAGCTCCAGCATCTTCAGAGACTTTTTAATAGCTCAATATCATTTTTAGGAGTTGATTGTCCTGGCCTAATGGTATGGCCTCACCTGGATTACTGTGTGAAGTTTTGAGGATCACAATATATAAGGTGTTAACTGAATACTTAAGAAATTAGCTGTTTCAAGACAAACACTCACTGGGTGTTTGCTTAGGAAAAGTTTTAGTGGTCTTTGTTCTAGCAATTTATCATATTTGTTAGGCAAGGAACAACTTGTACACAGCAACTTTTTCTACACTTGCTACTCAGGTAATATTTTTATAGAATCCTAAAATGGCACAGGTTTGAAGAGATCATAAAGATCATCTTAATGATATAAAAAACATATCTTCATCATCCTCATATATTACAAAAAACCATATAAAGTGTTTATATATATATATATATATATATATCTCCATTTGCCATGAAAATTCTTAGATTATTCTGTTTATACCACCAGTGGTTTACCATCTAGTTTGAAACCTCTTTGCCATGGGTAGAAACACCTTTCACTAGACCAGTTTGCTCAGAGTCCCATCCAATTCATCCCAAGAGATTTTAAACAAAGCTCGTTTACTAAAAAAATTTTCTTGAAAGACTTTACATGTTTTAGGACCAAATGACAAGTGTGGTTCCCAATTACAAGGAAAAAAAGAAAAAGATCCAACAGAAAGTGAAATATGAAAAGGGGATTTTAAAAAAATTTGCCTTATGAAAATTAGTGTAGCTTTCACAATTTCAAAAGCACATAGCTTTTTCTTTTTCCTAAATACCTATATCTAAAACCTTATCAAAGGCTCCAGTGTCTGATAAGTACGTATAATTGCAGTTAAAGCTAACTGGGAATGAGATACGTGTGGCAGGAGAAAATAACTACTGTTTCTTTAAGGCTGTTTAGCATGAGGGATGTAGGTAGCCATGAATTTTCATATTTGGGTGTTTTGTTTGTTAAAATAAGAAAATTCCATTATCTGTTTGGCTTTTCTAGAAATTTGATGAAAAATCAGAATGACCGTGGATTGTTATTGTTAGCTTTGACTGACAGCAATTGATTACTCAAAAAAAACCCCTTCATAAACAAATCCATTCCAATTCCACAAAAGAGCGGGGAATATACATATGGACATTTTGATTTATAGAAGCATTACTCAAATACTAAAAGAAGCAGAACTATAAATTAAATATTTCTAATAAAGCTATTATTAAATTTCACTCATGGCCAGACAAAAGCCAACAAATTTCTATAAAGAAAATTTGTAGAAACAAAATTACCTACTTGGAAATGAAATAAAAAGTGTTCCCACCAATATGAGTTCTCTTAGGTCTTGCTAATTTTTAAAATTTTTTTGAACAATAAATGAAAACCCTTAAGTTTATCATTATGAATTGGCTATATCCCACATAAACCCAAACAGGATCCAAGACCTGCTTTCCCCTTTGATGCACGCATTAATCCTAATGCTCACAACAGCGGTATGTTCTTTATACATTTTATCTTAGTGGTCTAATACATTTTACAATATGTTTGAATATGGGTTGGCCCAGAATGATGCAGCATTTTTCCTGGTGATTAGAATGCTGATAAAAATCCTGTTAAACCTGCTTAGTTCATCTTATTAAGTAAAGCAGCCAAAAAGTATACATTGAGGATCCCCACCATGCCTTTTCAGACATTCAAATTTCTACAAGAAGATGAAAGAATTGAAGTGAACCCACTTATATTATTCTTCAAAGTTACATCTGCATAGAATTTTATCTAGAAAGAATCAAGGGACAAACAAACAATGCAGGTGCACATGCCCAGGAGCCTGATTCAATGATCCTGATGGGTCTCTTATAACTCAGCATATTCTATGATTCTATGACTATTAATCTANTTCAATTGGTGTAGTTCAAGGCGTAGGGAAATATTTCCCCAAATTTTTTTTTTTTTTTTTTTCATTTATTAAAAGCAACTGATTATGTAACATAGCATTTCATGTTAAATGCTTTTTTGCCCAGATAGCTGATACTGTGTTTTCTTTATTAACACAACTCTTCAGCAAAATGACATTTATTCCAAATTTTAGATTGACTTCTGAACCAAAGGTATTTATTTTTCAGATGCTGCTTCAAACATTAGGTGACCAAATGATCAGAGACTTCAGAATTCATAATCAAACACTAGCAATATCTGCACAAAACGTATTTCCTTCTCTGTTTTTTTTTCTTGATCTGAGAAGGTAACTGCTCAACATAAAATGGTGAATTCTTGTTGGGGAATTTGTTGGTTCTGCACAGTCACACAGAGAGATACACTGTACTCCCACTAGCCCTGCAGTAGCCACATAAGAAACAATCTTTTTCTTTCCTGTTGGGCTATGAACAGAATGGTTAACTAAGCTCTTTAACATTGCTGCCTTGACCTGTACTGAGGCACACTTCTAAGAAACACCTTGAAATATTAGTACCACTGAAGTCCAATAGATGCTTTAACAGAGCACAGTTGGAAAACTGGCAATTAGGAGACAAGCAAATATGATCTAAGTGATTCTATATGTTAACTGAACAGGTTTTGTTCAGGAGTTGCAGGGATAATAAAACTGATACAGCAAAATATAAAAATGTAAAATGTTCATTCTATGACTTTCTAGAATAAATGTGCACTTCTTTATGCTTCATATGGAGTTATACTTTCATTGTAGGTTACAGAGAAATATTGGAGGAGGAAAACAAGATAACTGTGGAGGTGAAGTCTCCAGAAAAAAAACAAAAAACCCACAAACAAACATAAACAACTACTTTCTCAAAAGAGGAGATTCTAAAATAATTCCTGCAAAGGTAATATTAATATTTTTATTCTACATCATCACTAGAATGATTGCATAAAAATAACCCCTACAACATGCTTGCATATATATGCCTAAACTATTCAGGGAATTAATTTTTTAAAAAACTACTATCTTGTGACTACAGACAGATTAAAATATTTATTATAAACTGAAAATCTAGTCTTTCAAAATTCTGTGACAACTTTTTTTTTAAAATTTTTAATCTCAATCCTAAATAGAACTTATTAAAAATCATCCATGTTCATTTGCTTATGTGTTCTTCTNAAAATTTGTAGATTATTCTGTTTATATCACCAGTGGTTTACCAAGGTAACTGCTGTGTTTTGTCGAAGCTCTAGGATTAAAATGCTGGTGTTTTTTGTAATTATAGCAATTTGTTGAGGGAAAAAAAACTGAAGGAAAGGGAAGAACTACAAGGCATAAATATATGCACATATTAATAGGAGAAAATATGTTATCTTCTCTGGATTTATCTATTTCCAAGCAGGGCAATTCACTCTTACTCTATGTTTTTGGCACCTACATTTCAGAACTAAGCTGAAAGAATTTAAGAAAACCAACATCAGTATTAAAACTCATATTTTAAATATACTGTTATGAATTGCCAGATTGATTTGTTATGTGCTGCTAATTTATGAAAGTTGTTTTCCATCAATTTCAAATGTCACTTAATTAAAAATTTCAGTTTAATAGATACCACTTATACAACGTTTGGTAGTCAGGAAAGGAAAAAAAAAAAGTAGCAAGCAAAAAGAATAATTTAAATGATCTGTTTCCCTTTCTGTATGCATGCTTTCTTCAATTAAGTTTCAAAAACAAGGAGACTTACTTTTGTATTCCAGATGAAAACCAGCTGCTGCCACACTAATATCAGAGTGAAAATGAAGGTAAAGTTGATTGGAGGTGCTATTCAACAATGCTGGCACAGTTGTACCTGGAAAAATAAAAGTTATGGAATAAAGTATAGCATGCTGATCAAATTTTGTGTTGAAAAGACATTACCAGGACAGAATCAGACAGAGTNAACTTTTTTTTTTTTTTTTAATTTTTAATCTCAATCCTAAATAGAACTTATTAAAAATCATCCATGTTCATTTGCTTATGTGTTCTTCAAAATATTAAAAAACAACAATATGATTTTTAGATATGATTACTGGACTCAATGAAATATAAAAGCTAATTAATTTTTCAAGAAAAATCTTAATTGGCCTTTAAAAAAAGGCCAATCAATGCTTCAGAAGTTATAAGGATTTATTCAGTGACTTTCATTCAAGCACTCATCAGAGTGTCAACTCATCATATTACTATTTAAATAGCAGACTATTCTTAGTAATACTTATTTCCAGTTAAAATCACATGAGCTATGCAAGCATATGAACTGAATTTACTATTATTCTATAGCATTTTAAATTTTGGAGAGATGTAATAATACAACCGTGTTTGAATTAAATATGATTATGTGAGGTTATCCACTATGTTTATAACTCCACACCTCTGTATTTTAGAATTAAGTTTCTCACAAAACATATTAAATTTTATATATNAAAAAAAAAAAGTAGCAAGCAAAAAGAATAATTTAAATGATCTGTTTCCCTTTCTGTATGCATGCTTTACTCAAGTAAGTTTCAAAAACAAGGAGACTTACTTTTGTATTCCAGATGAAAACCAGCTGCTGCCACACTAATATCAGAGTGAAAATGAAGGTAAAGTTGATTGGAGGTGCTATTCAACAATGCTGGCACAGTTGTACCTGGAAAAATAAAAGTTATGGAATAAAGTATAGCATGCTGATCAAATTTTGTGTTGAAAAGACATTACCAGGACAGAATCAGACAGAGTTATTATCTTCTCATTACAAACATGGGAATCTCAAATATTCTGCTGTGTTCTGCCTTGTTTTCTTCTGAAGTTGCACGAAAAGTTTGATTACAAGCCATAACAATAAGAGACTATGTAATTATATTTAGAGGAATCCTTATTGACTTGGGAAAAAAAAACCAAAAAAACAAAAAAACCCCAAAACAACATACTAGCTTTTTCTAATTCAATTATCTATAATGAAACTGTGTGCTACACACAACAAGCTTATAATTAATCTTGTACATTTTCTTTGCCACTGGAATTGCTATGTCTGACAAACAATGATTATATTACCACATGATACCATGTAACTCATATTCTACTGTCTAAATCTGGAAGACCTACTGAGGCTAAAGATGACATAATTTTCTGTGCTCACCCTCACAGATATTATCAAGTAGCTAATTAACTTTAATGGTAGATACATAAGAAAAATTCTCATTTCCTGTGGGGCATTTTCTGTTTCTATAGTAACTGTAAGCAGCCTAGGTATGAGCCTGAAACTTGGGCTTAAAAAGAAATGCTGAAAATAATTATCTTCCTAAGTTTGCAATCTAAACTAGGAACTGGTAAATACTTCTAAATCTAAAAATGAATTAAGCAAAATCTTGATATAAATGGCAGAGCTGAAAGATGATCAGCTGGGCTTTAAGGAAGGTGTTTACTGTCTGACACAAAGTTTCAAAATGGAGAGAGTACAGAGGACTCACATCACAGAATATTACTCTGGAGTACAGAAAACAGTGAAGCATCTTCCTGGAAGAAGACTTTTCATAGTATCTGTTAAGGAAACCTCCCTGTCTGACCATCCAGACAAGGTGGTCACACTTCCACCACCAAAGACTTTCACGACAGGGACTGGAGGAGCCCCTTCACAGCGGGCAGCTCCAGAGATCCAAGGGGTCCCGTTTCATTCCCTGCACACCTCACCCTCACAGTCACACCATGTTTCCTCAGATTCCACCCTGGGTCTCCCACAGCAGAGTTTTGGATGTCTTGTTCCACAAAGCCATTTATTCACAGGGCACTTACACTGAAACAGCTCAAGCTGATGCCTCCAAGGAGAATCCCAACCAAGAAACCCCTGGGCTTTGGCACTCTCCCAGCCTCACCACTCACAAAAGTCTCTTTCCCCCTAGTCCTCATCTCCTGCCATGTCTTTGAGTGTCCTCTCACCAGGTTGAACCACAGGTCCCTTCGTACTTTGCTGTGCAAGGTATTGGAATTTTATGGTCTCTTGCCTCAGGCTGGACCACCCAGAGCTCCACAAGTAGCTTGAACTGCATCTGCTCACGCAGCTACCAGCACCAAATGTGTTCCTCAACAGTATCCATAAAAAAATTGAAATATATTTAAGGGCATTTAAGGTGTCCTGTAACAATAAGGATGATAAGTCATAATGACTATTATACTCTTTAATGGACAAAAGTCACCCGGCAGTTCTGCTCCAGGATCTGGTAACATTTAACACTAGTCTTTTATTTCCTTAAAGGGCAGTATTCAAGAAGATGAGAAGTTACATCCTATTGGGCTGTGGGAAATAAATGAGGCTAGTTTTTAATTCCCATAATTGCCACATTTTATGGCATTATTCAGGCTGGCTGTCACAAATGGAAACCCCAGGGACTGATGCTGGTCCACACACTCCTTCAATATCTTCAGAAATTATTTGGGTGGTAGGATAGAAAGCACCCTTACCAAGTTTGCTGGAGACAATGAACGGAGTGGAGGAGCTGTCAGATAGACCTGGAGAGACTGAAAGAATAGACTAGCAAGAATGAACTTTAAGAAAGACAAGTAATGTTCAAGTATAAGTAATTGCACAAAGAACAGTGCGTCTCATTCCAGAGGTAAACGCTACACTGAAGATTGCAAAGTCTTTGTAGCTATCTAAAAAAATTCCAGGCCAAAAATATGGTCATTTAAGCATTTCTTGGATCAGCACGCGCATAGAGCATGGATCACATTATTACCTAATTTCTTTCTAAATGCAACTACCATCATAAGAGTACATTTTCCAGATGTCAACCTCAATGGCTACAGTATTTCTATTCTCTCTCAGTATATGTCTACACACATGCACACACATATATATGTGTGTGTTCAAAGGAAGGATCTGCTCTACATATCATGAATACAATGCCATATAGAGAAGAGGGTTGCACTGAACACACAACGGGGTTAAACAGGTAATCTTAGTCATCCAGGAATCTTGGAAGTGATTACAGGCTGACCAAAAAA
>VWZN01003409.1:38793-53551 GCA_013396955.1 Regulus satrapa
AAAATTTCAGTGAATTCACCTTTTCAAATCAACTATGTGACATAATTAGCACAATTTATTCAGTTCTTATTGATTGTGTACCTTTACCTCTTGAATGTGTATTTAGAAGACAGAGGAATTCACAGAGAGTGAATCAGAAGACAATGGTTTTATAGAAGATTTAGTAAGAGAGAAATTTTACCACTCATGAAATCATGCCCAGAATTCAGTTTCAATGTCACATCATTGGTTCAGTTTTGAGAAGAGATTTCATGTCCTCTTTACACATTCTTTCCCATGCAGAAAAACAGTTCTTCATTTTAGGTCTGACATTCATTATATAAGAGAAAAATCCACAATAAATCTAGGCTACCTTATCTCGAATGAAATATTTCTAATACAAAACTGTCTTTTTCAGTTTCCCTGGAAATTAGGAAGGCTTTTAAGTTAAAGGAAGATGACACACTTATTTTGTAGAAGAAGGAATTGTTTTGAGTAATGAGTATTGCTGAATAGAGTATTGTTAAATGCATCCATTCACCTGTTCCTTATCCAATGGGTCTGCTATATCTGCCCTAAAATTCACTTCCAAAAATAGATTAATTTTCATAATTTCATTTTCCTTGTTCCAATTTAAGATACAGTCTTGTTAATAGCATTTAATATAAAATATTATAACCTCTTTGACTGGGTCTGGCTGGGATACAGTTGATCACTGTAGCTGGCATGGTGGTGTGCTTTGGTTTTGTGACCAAAGCCATGTTGGTAACACAGGGATGTTTGAGGTATTGCTGAGCAGCAGTTATGGCCTTCTCACACCACCCCACCAGTGAGGAGGCTGGGAGTAGCCAAGAATCTGGGAGGTGATACAGCCAGGACAGCTGCCCTTAACTGACTAAAGGGATATTGAATCAAAGGGTTAGAAGAATGACATATTTTTGCTGGAAAGCCCCTTAATTTCAAAACTGTAATGATTTGGAGAGAGAGGGTTTATATTTCTCATTTCAGTGGAGGCTCCTACTTTCTCTAGCAGACACCTGTCATCCAAACCAAGATCATCTATATTTTAAAACTTTGTGAAACCACCAGAGAGGCAAAAAATCCACCTGATTTAGCTACACCAGAATCAGAGCAGTAATCATGAGCCTGGGTTGCTATTAATGTCTTAATCCCTTTCTCCCAGTTTCACTTACAGAATACTCTTTGCATGAAAAAAGGTCTCATACAAAATGAGAAAAATTGTGCGTGCTTGATGTAAATTTTAAACAGCTAATTATCTGGTTTTGTTATACCCCAGTTGTATTAATTCAGTTTGCTCTGTGAGGTCAGGTGAGTTTAGATGAAAATTGAATGCTTCATCTTTTTCATGAGAAAGGCAGACTAATAAGGATACGTTAAGTCAAAGCTATCAAAGGAAGCACCTTGAATGTCAGTACTAATTTATATCACTTTATCTCCTCTATGGGAGGGACAGGAAAGATAAAATAACGGATTTTTTTGGAAGTACTATCAACTAAATTCCACTAATCAAAGTTAAACATTTTCGTGTCGTATTTTCTCCTGAAAACCTCTTTGAATTTGAATATCGACATGTGAAATATGACCTCCTGAAGTCTCCTTCTAAAAACAAGAACGTTTCGTAATGGTATCAGAAGTTATGGAATACATACTCCTCGTCTATATGTATGAGCAAGCAAAGACATTTCTAGATATAAAAGTGTATATTTAAATCATGGCATATCCTAACCTGAAAAGCTCCCAAGACGCGGTGCTGTCATATCTCCACCATCATATATTTCAAGGGAATCCCAATTATGTTCAGTAGCAAAGCTGATGACCTGGATCTATAAAACGGGACCACAGAAACTTTTTTTAGGCCAACAAGCTATGTGAATTTTTATATGTTCCAAAACCAACAAAATAAAAAGAGAACATGTAGTAAAGAAAATAAAAAATAAGAGATCCAAACAAAAAATACAACAGTGAAAAGAATGTAAATTTAAAAAATCAATAATTGCTTTTTACATTGTTTTGACTATTTGAAAATATGATACTAGGTAATAAGAAGGATTTTGCATCTGTGCTGCATAATTTTAAATAATTACTCAAAGAGTAAATTAGCAGATAATCAAGATAACTGCAGAGCTCTCAAGGGCCTCAGTAATACCCTAGCAGATAGAAAGAGTTGGTGTTTGCAGATGAGATTAAGAGATCAGGACCTGCTTTTGGTATACTACACAATTAAAACAGAAAACTGCTTCTTAATCACTTCTCATCCATACCCCCCTTGTGAAAATGAAGTAATATATAATAAAGCTAACCAATGAACAATGATGAGCAATACAAAGCACTAATATTTCAAGTAGCCCACACCCCAATTATAGGATTACTAATTTAACATTTTTTTAGAGAAATAAACAAAAAGGTACTTAATATTCCATGCTTGACAGAATACAGACTTGCCTGAATACCTGATCCCTCAGTCACTATGATTTTCCACACACAATTCAAGCTGTTACCATAAGGTTCAGGGTAACCTGGTGAAAGAATAGTACCTCTACGCTCAGTAAAATTCCCACTGCATGGCACTGAAAGAAAGTATTATCACAAATTATTACACAACTTAAACCACTTTAGAGAGAAGTAGTAATAATTTTACTAAGATCAAGATAATTATAATAATTTGCTTTTGTAGCATAAACACATAAACATGAAGCAATCATCTGAACTTAGAGTGCATCTTATCTAAAATACATTAATGATATCAAGCATAAGATACAACCTGCCTGAATCATTTCTGAATAAACAATTCAGAAATGAACTTTATTTTACATGTGTGCAGCATGGAACAGACCAGAAGCGGAACTAATGATGTCTAATCTTAGAGTAACAACAAACTGTAAAGACATAACATTAAATGCAATGATGATTGACAGAAATCATGTGAATTCACCCTAGCATTAAATATAGCTGATAAAGCTGTGTAGTACATTAAATATTTTTTACCAAATACACAGTTGCTTCTTTAAGGTTTAAGGAAACAGAACAAAAACAAACTAACAAACCAACTATGCAGAAAATAGGATACCTACATTTATTCTTAGAACATTCTAATTAATTCTAGAGTAAATTTCTAGTAATAGCAATGACTTTTGAATGTAAATCCAAATAAGGAGAAGATAAAACATTTCAATATTTACATGTATGTAATTATTTATTTTTGTTTAAAACAATTTTGGAGTGCAAAGCATTATTTCAGTGCAGTTTCTATCGACAGATTAAAGAAAATTAGTTATATTTAACAATGCTATCATTATTCAATGTACACTCTGCTCTTGCTTGAATAAAGAAATCCTTATCCTATGTGTGATAGAAATACACAATTACCATGTAATAAAGCAGGTAAAAACTCTCCTGGAGTACTAAATTCTGTCCTGTATTTCAAGCTGTAGATAAGTCATGAAAATAATGAATGTCCAAGAAAATGTGTATCACCCTTGTTCATATAGTCTAAGTCATTATGTCAAACAATATACTGCCTATGAGCCAGATGGCACTCAATTATTTCTTGATATGGAAAACTGCTCTTTTAAATTGGGCATGACTGATATTAATCGAAGGACAGTGAATATATGGGTTAAATATTATTTTCTGAAACAATTCCTGAATCCTAATTCAAAGATATGACAGAACAGACAACATAAATGTAATTGCTTACCTATGCAGCTTGGTACTGTGTCATTCCACTGAGCTAAGGCATTTGGTACAGACTGACACTGGATAGCTTTTGAGCCTTGTAGCAGATAGCCAGGACTACACTCAAATCGAACAACAGAGCCTGCTGAAAACTCAGAGCCAATTCTCCTTCCATATCTAGGTTCTGGAACTGAGCTACACTGTGTATCACTTGTGCGTGGAACAGCTGTATAAAGAGAGAAAAATACAAAGTCATGAATACAAATGACAATCATAATAAAAAAAATTTAAAATGGACCAGTGAAAATGCTGATTTTCTTGTAGGACAAAGTTTAATTCATGTTACTTGCACTTCTCTTACATTCGCAAAGAATGGACTAATGCCTTCATGGCTATTAGCTGGAATGTGGTTCTGGGCTGTGTTTGTGTAGTCATGTGAGTACCATGGCAGCTCGGAGACATTTTAGGCATGACAGCCTTAGGCATGAGAAGATCAGTGGGTATTTCTACAGCCCTCATCAATGACAGGACACTACATCTACCACATACTTCACTTAATTAATATGGGGCCTATGGCTTCTCATTATAATTTTCTCACTAGAAGCCCAGAAAAAAAATATGGTGTAGCTAATCAGATATATAGACAACATAATATCTTACAAATATTTGATTTATCATATTGGAGAATTTGAAGTGATAACAAAACACCCTCCAGGCTATTTCAGTGTTTTATTTTGACAATTATTTTTACCAATAATATCTGGGTTTTCATAAACCTGATGTGATACAAGAGCAGCTAAAAGACTGCAAGCAATATATAAAGAGTAAAATAATAATATTCATTAGAATCCCATGGGATAGTTTTCCTTTTGGATTCATTATTTATAAACACTTCTTGATAACAGTTTGTTGGTTTTTTTTAATACCTACTTACAGTTGCTATTGAGCATGTGGTTTGTATATCAAACTTGTTCTTACTACATTTCATTTTGCAGTTAGCTAGTAAATGCCAATTTAAAAACTAACTAAGAATAATTATATAGAAAATGACAAAGTTATAATTTGTGTGTAATATTATCTATGTATTACAGTAAAATAAAGTAAAGGTACATTAAAAATAATCTCCTTAAATACATGCAATTTTTATGTGTGAGAGTGGCATGTTCAAAACCTTTGCTTCATCCATTTGGCTTGTTCAAGAATTAATCTTAGAGTGTCACTGCATTGAGATATGAATACGTAACACTATAAAAATCACCTGCCACTTAGTCCTTAAGTAAATGACATAAAATGGCACCAGGGACAAAAAAAAAAAAAAAGAGGGGGTATTCCTGTACACTATATTCCTGATAAAATTTCAAGCATGGTCCCTCTGCCTTACTAATGTAAACAGAATCCCAGCCATATTTAGCTTTATTTGAAAACATTATGTTCAAATTCCTTTGCTGACCTGTAAGAGTAAAGAGTGATATTTCTATCTGTTCAAGGGAACAACTGAACACACCCCCACCATGACTGGTCAGGAGCTACCTTGGTCACTAAGTAAAAGACAAGGTGTATAGAACCTGTACATACTTATTTTAATATTGATAACTTTACACTCATCCTATTTCTTTTACTGTCATTTGCTTTATTCAGAATCATAATTAAGTTTTAAGTACTTGCGAATGCTTTGAAAATTAACATTTCTTAACAAGTTGGATACAGAACACTAATCAAAATCAATTCTATCTTAAATCTAGCATTAAATATGTAACACATCTCAGCAGAATGTTGAAAGCTGTCATTTATGATTACACTATGTTCTACCACTTGTGTTGCTACCAGATATAACAGTTAAGTTTCTCCAATTATTACTGAATGTAGAGAAAAGCTTTATCTAAGATTTAGAAATAATTAATACTAGCAATAACAGAAAAATAAATTCTCTTTTTATTAATAGGTAGTGAGTTGGTCACTCAAAGTCAGACATGCAGTAATATATTTTTCTTCTAAATCAGTATATTGGTTGGTTGCAGAAGATTTTAACTTTGAAAGCTACAGAAAGTTGTAAAATATACTCAAGATTTAAAGAATCGTCAGGTAAACTGGCATACAACTGCGTAAATGCACAATATGGCAAAACAGATGCAAATCCGTCTTATAAAGTTTTTTTTAATGGTTAAACACCTTACACAGTTTAAGCAAACAACTTACCTTTCAGCAAATTTAATCACAAGAAACTATTTATTTGAAAATAGACAGGTATATTAAGTTCTAGACATGACCACAGTGTCACAGAGATGCTCTCTGAAACTTGTTCATTTATACAGTTCTAACCATGGCAGTGAACTGTCCTGCACTTGTGGAAGGAAAATGATGAAACAAACCATTGTTCAAGGACTTCACAGTCACAGTTCTTCCTCATCATAACATGTAGGCCGGATGCAGAGTGCAAGGTAAAATAAATTGACCCAGCTGTCTCTTTTTTGTGCTTTTATTTGGAGTAATAGCCTTTTTTCTACACGCACAATTTCTGCACCAGCATTATTTTACTCAAATCTTTTTATTCCATGCTATCGTATAATGACTACACTGGAATAAATGATGACTTTACAACTGCCTATGTGATGATGGGCTGCTCATGCATCCAATTGCATGACTGTCATGTGCTTGAAAGTAGTCTCTGCCATGTAATTAAGCATTAATCCATCCCTTGGTCAGGGCTACTTTTTCAAATGGGTGCTTTGACCATTAAATAAGTCATTCACAATTATGTGACAGCAAAAGGGCTCAGTACATTGTTGTGGATAAACCAGTTTTGATTCTGGAAATTACTACTTAATTAAGCTTAATTTATTACCAATTTTACACAAACTTCTGACCAGTGATTCAGGAATTAAAAAAAAAAAAAAAAAAAAGACATAAATAATTAACCAAGCTAATAAACAGTTTTACTTCATTCTCACCAGGCTCATCTTCAAACACCTCCCCTTCCTTTTCTCAGCTTCCTTGTGTCTATCTTTGTTGTACTCATGAGGTGAGAGGCACCACAGGAAGCTGGGCTATGTGCTCTCTTTTTGCTCTCACCTACCAATGTACTTAGCATTTTACTCATCTTTCTCCTCCTTATTGTTTTTCAGGTTTTCACATCACCTTGTTTTTGAATGTTTCTCCTCCAGCATGGGTCATCCATGGGCTACAGTTCCTCAGAGATGTTCCCTACTGCAGAATAGTACTTTCACAGGCTGCCAACCCCTCTGAGGTGCTCTCGCTCCAGCACGTGTCACCCACAGGCCATAGTCCCTTTAGAAATGCAAGCAGGGAAGACTCCTTTCCTTTGGCAGGGAAGGCTTCTTTCCAAGAGTGCCTCCAACCGTCCCTCCAGCAGCATCTCTTAACAGCACACACCCAGCAGCATCTCTGCCCCAAAGTAGTCACTCTCAAATATTTCTGAGAACAGGCAACCATATGGTCGTCTAACTAGTGGGAATTTTGGCATGTGAGAGATTGCTTATACCAGCTTCACAGGATGCTGTTTGTGAATGGCACTGGTAGCTCACGGACTCCTCCCACACGGGTCACCACCTCAGGCATCTGCTAGTTAAACTTTTAGCTTCTCACATGTCCAAAGATTATCTGTCTTACCTAAGAGGTTCCATGACCTAACTGAAAATTTCAGCATCGCTCCAGGAGTATTTTCCATTCCTTGCATGGAATAAACTCTTGCTCAACCTCCTATGGGAATACATCTTTCCCTATGTATTTTTCATTAATTTTTTTAAAGAGAGAGGAAACTATAGCGAAAAAACATCCTTCCCATTTCTCTAACCCTTGCCTAGCAATCACATCTGGAGAATCTCTATAACAGTTATGTGTATAAAAAAGGACACTTTTTAACGGTCAGATTTAAAAACATCCTATAACTTTCATTAATAGCATTGGGAAATTTGCATTTATGCACTAGTAATACATATTATTTTTGTGTTACTAGACCTTTTAGAACATCTCAACATAGAATGTCAGACCATGTGGTTTCATAATAACATTGCCTTATGAAAGTTATTTTCCTGTGAGCGAGCTATCTCTGACACAAAAGCAAATGTAGTGGCAGTTTAATAGCACTCTTAAATTAGTTCACATACCAGAAATACTTTTTCAGACTAAAAGCTGACATTTTACTGAGATCAGCCCTGACAGCCACAAACATCCATGGCTGCAGTTGTATCAAAATATTCTATTGTCAGCAAGAAACACTCCATGACATTTAAAACTCACATTTTGCTCAGTTTTTCAAAAATTTTATTAAGAGTCTGTTAATGGTTACTGTGAGAAAAGAAATGCTAAAGATACAAAATCATCATGAGGTACTATTTTATAAATTTTTTTACTCCTCCTCTCTCTCCTCCCCCCGTTTTAAAAAGAACTGCTTTAAGAATAGATGCAATGCAAACTATAGAAAACAACAAGGTCTCGAAGTACTTCCACATTGCTTAAAATCTATGGAAATTGCTTAAAGTCTATGGAAAAAATGTAGTACATTTTTAACATCTATAAAAAGTTAGGAAATTAGGTCTGTTTCTCTAAAAGGTGACCCAACTGACAGCTCAGCTGAAATGCCTCCAAGATTATTTCAGCTGGAAGAGACCAACAGCAATCATCTAGTCCAAGTGCCTTTCCAATTCAGGACTGACCAAGTTAAAACATGTTATTGAGGGCATTTTTCAAATCCCTCTTAAACATTGACAGGCTCAGAGCATCAACCACCTCTCCAGGATGTCTGTTTTAAAGCAGAACATAACATGTCACAGTAGCACATATCAAAAGTAATATTACCAATCTTAGTTCTGCTCTCTAATCACATTGAGCAGATATGGTTGTGCATTTTATTCTTGTCACCAATTAGATCAACTTGATTTTTAAAGTCACAATCTTCTTTTACTCTTATTTCCCTCTAATTCTTCATCCTAGTATACTAACTTTCTTAATAATCTTCTTTAAAATCTCAATTGAACTAATAAACTAGTTCATGCATTTGTATTATATGACAAGTAAAAAAGACAAATATTAAAATCCCATGAAAATTTAGATGGTAGAAAGGCAATTACTTTATTTTTATGGAAGGAACTCTCTACTGCTGCAGCCTGAGTTATATAAAAATATAGGCTCTTGTTTCTAAGGTGATGTCATAACAGGAAGAAAAGCATAAGAAAACCTGAAAAAAAAAATCCCAGTCTTTTTACACATGATGGTTCTTAGCATATATCAACATACCTGATCCTAATATTTTGGAAGACTCAATGTTCATTCAGTCTCATATTACAGACACTCTTTACCTATCCCATTAACTACAAAGAAATGTGAACATCTGAGAAAATAAATGAAGTCATAGATGGCATATCCAGATAAAAAGAAGTTTTTGAGAAAGTGGCATCACAAAAGACATTAAATCTGAATCAGAAGCTAAAGCCCCTATCTGTCGGTTGCTCAAACCAGAATGTGAAATAAGACAAGCAATAACTTTTTCTCCCTCAAGCCTTCCTTTTAGCTTTTGCTATAGTGTTGTCAACCTAGACTTCTCAAACTGTATCAGAGAGGCATTCCATTTTCTATAGTAATTATCCTCCATTTTTCAGTAAATGTTTCATACTGCTGTGAAACAAAATTGAAATCAGCCCAGTGGAAAAGTGAACAGCAAAGAAGGTCAACCTGGAATAGAGGGCAATAAATAAAATGATTGACTTTGTGGACCAGATTACTGCGTTCAGTGTGAGAGTGGATTTCATTTCTGAAGTATTTAAAAGACTAACAAGCAGCTGGTCATCGGAAGTATGATCACATGCTTTATAAGAAGGGAAAAAAAATCTCAAAGAGATCGAGCTTATCGAGTACTATTAACTCATTAGCCAATATATGTCTACATATATAACTGTATTTAGTAAAGCTCTTAAGATATATTTTTAAATATATTGAAAACCCATAGTATTTAAATAGCTCCATGATTTTTCTGTTGCTTAACTCATTTTGTGCTCCCACTTCTTAAAATCTATTTCTTATTGTTACTAAAAACATAAACATCTGAAATAAGGCAGAGCATTGTGCTCACCTGGAGACTTCCTGTTCAGTAGCAATCTATGTGTCTATTTATACAGCTAGTAGAATCATGGGGTTTTATCACTATGAATTCTTCAAAAGCAGCAAAAGCAGCAAAAAGCAGCAAAAGCAGCAAAAAGTAATACTTCAGAATGTTATGCAAATTGATAAGAAAACACATGATGAAAGCTCTTTCTTAATTCCAGAAGTTTATAGTCACCCTCTTTTAGAGTTAATTTTGGATGATAGGCTTTAATGCAAGTGTGTGTAAGATACTTTTAATGTATAATAAGGGCAGATAACAATATACCGAGATATATCCAAAGCAGAATGTGCAGTCATGGTGATATCTTTCTATAAACAAAAGAGTTAGAAGGCTTAAAAACCAGTCCTAACAAGCTTATTACAAGTGTGGAAATATTCTTGAAGTGAGACAGTTCTTTCCATTTATTTGTTGTGTCAAACTAGGACCATGCTCCAATCATTTAAAAAAATAAAGAAATAAAAAGAAATCTAGGAATCTTATAAAAACTATCTCAAACTACTTGAACACTCCACTTTAGTAAAGGTGTGCAATGACTGTCTCATTAAGCTTACTGGGTATGTATGCAATACATCTAGTGAACTGCCCAGGAGTCGGTCCCTTTGGGACTGCATTTGTTGCCTGTACAGGCAATGAATCTGTAAGCAGTGCTCCAGGTGTCACCAGACTGCATTCAAGACTCATGGATCAGCTAAGTACCCAGCTGCCCAGCAGAATGATAACAGACTTGGCCATGCTGGGTTATTCCTGTGTTTCAGCTGAAGTGTGCAGGCATGCACATAATGTCTGCTCAAGTTCAGCTGGGTCAGAAACAGACCAGCAAGCCTCCCACCCACCCTTCAATACTGAAACAGCCTGATGGTCTCTGGCCACAGCAATTTTCTCTCTGAGCTCTTCAAGAAGACAGAATTCTTAGCAGCCTGAACAAAACTCTTGTAAAATCAACTGGGAATACTGGGAAAGACTAATACAATTAAGCACACTCCTAAACCCTTTGAGCTCACTCGCAGTAAGGGAGCAATAGATTGCCAGCTACTGAGAAAGGCTGGACATATTCAAGTTCTGTGGGGCCAGACAGGATAAATACAGAGAACTGCTGTTATGAAGCCAGTCTGCCATCAGGAGAAGTCCTGGATCTCTAGAAAAAGGCTAAGACTACACTCACATTTAAAGCAACACATTAAGACTTGTGCAGAATTAAAAATAATACAATTCATGAAATTGCAACCAGTGTCTTCCAGCAAAAGTAGACCTGTTTACCTTGGTAAACAAAGTGAAACCCTCTGGCTGATGCCCCACTCTTAGCACTGAATCGCAGAAGGATTTGATTAGATGTAGCCAAAGGCAATGTCTCTCCTAGAAATGGAAATGGAAAATAAATACACAAAACAGAAACAACAGTTACAACTTTTCAATACATAATCAAATATGCTGTTAAAACACAAAGTTTTATGCTTTCCTCTATAGTTAAACAAAACATAAGTAACATTGCACAAAACTAAATTTGCTATTGCCAGTAAAAAGACTTCATGATTCAACAAAAGAAACTTTCTGAATTATCTGCTGCAGCTGGAACTACAGTTCCAATAAATTACTTGACTGGAGAACCTTACTGCCACATGGGGTCAAAATTATTAAAAGACTTTTTAGTTGACTCTTTTTTGTGACTGAGACTGTGACTTGAAAAATACATTAAACAAATAAAAGTATTTGAAAAATGTCACAGGGATCTTCATGAAATGTTTACCATTTCAAGACTAAAACTGAGAGAGAGCAGACCCATGACTTGTTTTATGTAGTGGCTTCAATAAAATATATGGCCACACATGAAATACATTACATTATTAACTTTCTTATGGCATTGCAAATTTTATTTCCGATTTGAGGATTATTATAAATATTTAATTTACTCTATCTCCTCTCTTGACATAACTGTCAGGAGTCATGATAAAAGTTCAATAATGAAACTTTATAGACGAAACTGGAGTACTTCTACAATGATTTCACTACATATGACTACTGTTTTTGTTCTCCCTGGACTGTATAAACCCATATTTTATGAAGTTCTACAGAAATAAATTATGATTTAAAATATCATATATAACTAGGTATATAATTATTTCACTTTGATTACATTTATATTATTACACCTAGAGACTCCATGTAGAGGAATCCTATTCCTGAATCAATGTAAATAAGATAATATGTTACAAGTAATAAATAAAAATCAGAAGTTTAAATACCCTTCAAGTATTTTTAAATGTCTGCTATGAAAACAGACATTCATTTCAACTTGTATATGACAGTTTGATGCAGTAAAATTTGGTGCTGGGATGAGCTCTCTCTCTCCCTCTTTTTTTTTTTTTTTCTTTTTGTTGTTGTTGTTGATGAACTCTTGTCAGTAATTAAACAAATCTTAGAATTTTTTGTGAACACTTATTAGGACACAAATAGCTGGATTCACCAATGGAAAATCAAGAGCTGAGGTTTTCATGTAAGAATATGGTTATTAGAAATCAAAGAGATAGGTTACATTCTTTTCCTATGAAGTATTTCTCCAATTATTCAAAGTAACAACCAAGAAGCCATAAATAGCCTTGTACTGCAAAAATATTAAACTCACATGTAAACTCTCCTAAACACTAGAAGTGTTTTGCAAAGCAGATCCATAGCTGCAGAAATATAAAAAATATACTCACATATCACTGAAGATGAACACATTCATTATATATGCATACATTGTAAATTTGACCATATTGAAATCCATATAAGCCTAATCATGATTTTACAAGGTCAAAATTTTGCTAGAGTTACCCAAATGCAACAGCTGGCCTGCTTTTAGTCTAAGTGCATGTTTGCATACAGATAATTACATTTTGTAAATACACGTTATTTGTGTTTAATTTAGCCATTCAGAATATGTAGATGTGTATTTCAAAAGGTTTAGGGGCAGAGAAGACAATTTTACTATCCAATCTTCCCTCTTACATAGAGATCTGAGAACTTCATTCAGCTATTTCTATGCTCACCCCAGTGATTTGTTCTTGCCTAACCACATGTTCTAGGAATAATGTCTTGATTTAAAGACTTAGAAAGGTATTCCATTTCCCTTAGCTTCCTGTTCCACAACTTTATTTCCAAAGTAAATAATAGCATTCTCCAATCTTTTTTTTTCCGATACTGAGCTGTGTAAGGAATCTGTATCTTTTCTTAATTCATTACCTGAGTGGGATCCAGATAGAGAACTAAGAAGTCTAGCCTGAGAGTTTTCCCCATCAAATAATTCTGCCACATCATTCAAAGCTGTCTGAAAATAGGCAAATTGTCCAAACACAACTACATTAAAAAAAAAAAAAAAAAAAAAAAAAAAAGGAAAAAAAAAAAAAAAAAAAAAAAAAAAAGACAGGAGAAAAAGAAGAAATTAGTCTTCAAAATCCAATTTAAGGAAGTATTTCTGTTGTCTCATTAATTAATGAATTACTCCATGAACTATCCCAACTTATATAATTATATAACATGAGAAAATAGCTGCATTAAACTTGCATGCAAGAATATTTTTTGTCATTATTTCCATATTTTAATTAAACCAAAATTTATTAAATCATTCTTTCACCAAAACTCTGACCTCCAGTTATACAAGTCTTATGACTTAGGTACCTATGAGAATAAGAAAATTGCATATCTAAACAAAAAGGTTTCTTCTAAAATTACTATATCAAATATAGCAACTATTAAAGACCACCTATTATCACATAGGATTAGTTGCTTACCTGACTTACCGGCGGAATATTTTTTTAAACATACTGATTTGTCAAATTTTTTAATTTGCATTAGTACTTGTTTTTTCAGAAGGCTAAAAAAACTGACCAAATATTAAAAATACCAATATGTTGTCAGCTTTGACATATTGCTACACTTAATTTTCACTTTGCCTGTACATAATTTAAAGTGTATTAATAAATAATATTGCATCTTACTATAAAATATCAAATACTTCACTGAATTCAAATATCATATAGCAATAGAAACATAAAATAAAACGAAGTCAATAAAAAGAATTTGTTACTCTAGTCATCTATACATTTTAGAGCTAAGTCCCTCAAATTTTCATTATACACAGAAAGTACCAAATGCATTAAGTGGCTGTGAATTAAGCTTCTTGGTAAATAAGCAGTAAAACAAGTCTTACTGCTATTTGTCTGGACTTAGGAAAAATCTGCTTTGCAAAAACTACACCTTACATACAACTGCTTGAGTTTTAGAGATTCTGACCAAGTATTTTGGCACATTGAAATAAGCAGTGTAGTGATTTTTCAGAAACAATCCTGGTATTATCATGTACAATTGCTTCCTTTCCCTCCACTGTAAATCTTAAGCAAATGTGATTCTGCTCATTTTGCCCTTGTCAAAACATGAAAAACAAAAAGTTAAAATGTGAGAGGAATAAAAGAGTTTGTTTTCTGACACAGATTGCTTTACAATGTTACTTTTCAGGAATCTTGAATGAATGATTATCCTATGATGATGAAAAATATAAATAATGAAGGAATTCAGGATATGTTTAGATAGCAAACATTGATGTCTTATCTGAAGTCAGTTACTCTAGGGAGACATAAAAGCTTTAAATCCTACAATCACTTTCCATGTCAGGATTATATTTAGTTTTTATAAATAATTTGCAATTCAATGTAAACCTAAGGTCACTACTACAAATAAAGGACATTGTAACAGTAGGACAATGATAATGATTGATAAATCAAAAGAAAAAATTCCTACCAAATTCTTTAGGGACAGTTATTGAATAATGGCAAGTCTGTCCGGCAGTGTAATTATGAGGATAATTTGGTGATAAAACCACTCCCTCTGATCCAGTATACTGCCCTCCACATGGTGCTGGAAACAAACACAGAGAAACAGGTTATAGTAATTAGAGCTGTCTGTATTAGTTAAGAAAAAAAAAAAAAAAAA
>VWZN01003410.1:0-91039 GCA_013396955.1 Regulus satrapa
TAGCTTGGGGTGGGGGGGAATGGGGGAGGGGGAAAGCTATTTCATTTAAGCCAAATGTTTCTTTTCTACTTACTGCTCATCATAGTACACACTAGCTGGCAAGAAGTTTGTTTCTTGCTTGAGACTGCTCTGCAAGCAGCAACTGCTCACAACAGTTCAAAGACTTGCATCTTTTTCACCAAAACGTGTCCAATCAAAAGTTGTTCTTTTATTAACGATCGTTTAGCCACTTAGACAACTGGAGCCAAGATTTATGTCAATCAAAACTGCAAAATGTCCAGCTCCTAAATGCCAGCAAGACAGGAGAGTTTGAAAGTTAGAGACAGGCAGGACAGTGGACTTGTATCAAAGCAGGAGGCCGTGTATGAAGATTTTACTAAATCAATGGGAGGTGTAACAGGGGCTGTCCAGAATTTTCCCCAGCAATGTTTCATTACTGATGTGTCTGTTTCTTACTGATAAGGTAATGGGCACACCTTGACAGCCAATTCCAACGTGCTTTAGGATCTTCTCAAGTACTGTAGTGCCATAGTTGTAATTGTTTACCATTAAAATCTTGTGTGTAATTTTCAGTGAGGATTACTGACTGTGCTCATCTTGTGTGTTTCTGGAGCATTTCCAGGATGAATGTGAATTATATCTCATCACATAGTGTGTTTATGGAAAAATGTGCCATTAAAGTGTCTCCTTTCCTTTAGAAAATGAAACTTCTCTTGTCCTTGCAGAACATTGGTGTATGTCCTCTGAACACAAATAGCAGAGTACTGTACCTTGCTCTGGAAAAAAAAAACAAAATAAAGCAATTGCAGTGTTCTTAACTCTGTAAAACCTCTACTAAACTTAGCATCTAACCCCAAAGAGGACCTGTCATTCCATTTTAAATGCCTTGTTACCACACTGCTGTTAATTTTTTCATCAGGTTGTGGTGTGTCCCCTCTGTCTGGCAAGAGTCCATCCTAACACCTTTGTCATTCAACTTCGCCGGATTGTTGATTTGTTGTTAATTTGGGTTTTTTCCTAATTAATATTTTTTAAAATAGTATTCCTGTATGTATAACTCTGAGAAGACTCAACTGTTTAAACCTGCTCAAAAATGAAGGTAGGGTCTTGAGAGTTGGACATGCTAATAATGAGAACGAAGAACAACATCTGCAGGGACATCTTTTAAACTGCTGCTTTCCGGTGAACTGCCTTAACTGGTATGTGAAATCTTCTTGTTGCTTTTGTGGCACTGAGGGGGGAGGGGGAACAGCAATCTCCTTATCATTGCAAAGAAAAGATTAAATGACAGAGGCTATAAAACGTAGTTGTTAAACACAGCTTACTGTATTATAAGTAGAAAGGTGCTAAGGAATGAAGCAGAAAGAATTGCCGTTTCTTTGTGTACACCGGCTGTGTTCAGACACACACGTTATTCAAGCACTTCCTCAAGCTATGATTGTTTCAGACTACAAAAAAAAATTTCAGATCTTGTTTATCAGAGTATAACTTTTTAACTGCATTCTTAGGGTGAGAGGGAAGAGGTAAAAGTGGGCCTTACTCAACCTTGTCCTGTATTAAAACACTCCTAATTAAAATGCCATAGGTACATAAAGTTTCCCAGCTATTAATGTGTGCAGGCCACTTGAAAAACTCCCCCAGTGCTGTTTGCTGTAACTTTTTATGGATTTGTGGAATGTACTGATTCTCTTGTATTAACACCAGGCAGAAAGTGACTAAAAATACCTTAATCTCAAGCATTTTTGATTCACCAGCAGGAAAAGTTAAAGGGATGCTTATTGCTTTTAATTCCAACCTGCACCTGCTGTAGCTTTATTTTTCTTTTAGGAACAACTTTTCTGCTACACTTTTTCCAATTACTGTATAACAGATACTTTTACCTGGAAAACCACTTTCATATCTCCGTTTTCCACCAAAGGGTGGAAGAAAAGGTTTCTATGGTAACGGAACTAAACTTACAAAACCATAACAGCCAAACTTGTAAAACCCGAGCCAGTAGAAGACATCTATTAAAAGCACTATCCCACAAGGAACTAAAGATAGCCTTGTTGTTCCCATGCATGGCTGCCTCTGCCATTGCTTCCCTCCTGCAGAAGGTGGGGACACTGTCAGCTTTGTTTACAGAATGGCAGCTCAGACTCAGCTGGGCAGGGAACTGCCCCAACCTCTGAGGCTTTTAAACTGAGCTGCAGCCCGAGTCTGTGCTTTAAGGCACCCAGAGAATGCTCCAGCTTCTTCTAAAAAACTGCTTAGGAAAGTTGCATTATCCATGACTGGATATGTAACAGTCCTTGACTGTGAACCAAATGTGCAACCTCAGAAAAAAAATCAATGAACAAATAGAAGAAGTGTTGTACACTTTGCAAAACCAAAGTCCTGCTCAGAAAGCCAAATCTCCTGACTGGGAAACACTGACAAAGACACGCCTGGCAGCTGTAGCTACAGCCCCACCCCGCTCCAGGAGCTCGGCACAAGAACTTTGCTCGACTTCAGGAAAGTCTACAAGGGGGGAGAGTGGGAAACCCTTTTAAGGAAGCATTTCATGACAGCCAAGTGTGTACATGCCCATTCCAATCCCTTGGACAAAGGAAGCACGAGCTGCATACATGGTTCTTTTCATTCCCCTGTTCTGAGCTTCTGCACCAGTTGTTAGCCAAAAATAAACCCCATTCCACAACCATATATGTGCAAGAACCTCCTGCTGAGTGTGAGCCCCCTCCAGCACTGCTGTTACTCCATGAGGCCAAGAGACTGCCACTGCTGCTTTGCAATGCACATAACCCAGCTCAACCGGGAATGCCTTTTACATCTCTTCTCTTTTCTGGACAAAAACAGTAGGAAAAACCTAGCAAAAACATGTCACAAATTACTAGAAGTGTTTCAGGATCCTTTACTGTGGTCTTTGTTGATCTTTCATTCTCCAGTGGAACTAAAGAAGAATAATTTTCTCCTGGGACCTGCTTTAAAACATTTATCCATCTGCTGGTATTCAGAGAGAGTCAAGGTGTGTAACATTGAGGACTGGATGAAAAACAGTTTCCAGAAAGACTTCTGTAAGAGGCATGAGAACACTGTCAGTGATTTTTTACTAGACGTTTGCAACAGGTATGTTCTGTGGGTGTGAGTGTGCAGTAACTGCCTTGAGATGAGTGATGTGAGTTATTTCAAATACTCTATAGTCCCTGGCTGAAATGGAGCATGAAGTACTTGACTGCTTTGCCTTTACAACTTTAGTGTGTTGTAAGTTCATTTTACAGTGGCAATAGTGTATCCTTCATATAGATTTCCCTTATGTCTGCATTTTCCTTCTTTTTTTCTAAGAATTAGATATTATTATGGTAAAGGTCACTCCTGCCTCCTACATTGCTGCTCAGCTGAACTGCAAGCAGTGTTCCAGCAGTGTCTGGGGGGTGCCTGGAGCAGAGGCCCTGATTTCAAACAGTGAACACACCGTGAACATTACAACCAAGTTCAATTAACGTGTTACTGTCAGCTTTGAGTCTAAGAAATAAATACTGCTATTATACTGAAGTTTAAACTCTTAGCTGCTTCTAAACTGCAGTTTGGGAAAAGAAATGCCACCGTGGAAAAGCAGCTTTGGGTGCACGCTGCTGTGAGGAGGGAGCAGAGCAGTGACAGGAGGAGGCCCACGGGTTAGAACCAGTCCTGCTGTGTGGGGTAACCCCAGGGCTGGCTTGGTCCCAGAGCAGAGCCGAAGGGCTGTGGCAGTGCACCTATTCAGAAAATCCAAAGAGATAAAACGTACCTGTAATTCCTGAAGAGTGGGAATGCCTCACTCACTCATGCTCAGCGTGTTTGCACAGCAGCCTCTTCTCTCAACTATGCTCCACTTCATCCTGAAATTAATCTCTTTCTCTACTGGCCTGTCTAAACCTGGAAAACCACAGCAGCATCCAACTCCCTAAGAAAAAACGGTGCAGCTGCAGCTTAAATAGGCCTCCTGTGCCAGGCCACATGCCCCCGTGCCAGCTGAGATAGAGAAGTTGCTACCAACAGAAAAAGTAAAGGAGATAAGCTTTGCCTTAAGTTAAGCTGAACATTAAGAACTACCTGTGCCCTCACCTACTTGTGGCCCCCTGCCCCTCCTGATGAAGAGGAGGCATTTTTCCAGCCTTCATATTTATTCTTTATGCTATTTGCTTCTGCAAGCTCTACGATTCATTTTCCCCATCTCACCTATCGCCATCCTGCTTTCAGATGCCCAAATCTGCTGTCTCTGACCCTCTCTGGATGTGGCCATATTACAGATGACTGCATTTTGCAGCTTCTCAAGAACTGCCCCAACCTGATGAGCCTCAAACTGGAGAACTGTGTGCGGATCACTGACGGTACCCTGCAGGCCGTGACCCTTCACGGGGCATCGCTGCAAATGCTCCACGTGGATTTCTGCCGCAACATAACACAAGCTGGGCTAGAGAGAGTCAGGGAGAAGTGTCCTTCAGTAATGCTGAGAGCAGAGAGAAGTGCTAACATGATCCCAGACAGTAAGCCAGAAAAAAAGCTGATGCTTGAAAAAGCATCAAGAAGATCGGTTCAGCTTTAAATGCAGCAAAATAATCGGTGTGGTAGCAATGGTAGCTCACAGTGGTAGCAATGAACTGTGGGTTCTGCTCAAGTCCAAACAAATGGCTGTTTTGTAGGGCTGGGAAAAGGCATGCCTGTCCTGGATGAGCTTCAGGAAAAAAAACATTTGCTCTCTGCTGTTCCTGGAAACTGGAAAAACCTGCATTGCTGTCACAAAATGCCTGACTCGCTGAAAACAGCAGCTCTGATACCCCACTGCTGTAGATGCAGGTCACTCAGAAGAGGGAAGCAGCAGTGTGTTTATGGAGGCCAAATCATTTGATGAAGTTCAATAAATTTTATGGACTTTTAAGAAAGTTTAACAGTAATTTGACATGGTGCAGTGTTTGATGGCAAGGTTCACTGACCTCATGGAAGAAACACAGAGAGAAATGAGGCAAAATGAGTCACACGGGGACCTGAGAACACAAACAACTAAGAAAGAACCTCCCACTGGGTCACAAGGTTCAGACTGGACCCTGCACTTTCAAAACTCCTTATGTAATGGGCAAGCCACGACAGAGAGAGCCTGAGTCACTGTAGGATTTTCACAAATTTCAGGGCAAGAGTGATTAACAAACTTCTGTTAAAGGGTATATCCATCCAGACAGTCCTTCCATAAGAAGGATAATCACTCCCTGAAAGGTCTTTCACGAGTATTAACCACCAGCACTTCCTCAGTGATTTAAAAGCAGCAGCTGTTTTACCAGGCTCTTTTGTTTAATGAGGGAGGCATGGATTCAAGGTACACAAAACACAGTTTGACCCTCTGCATGCACCTAAATAATAGAAGATATACCAAGTTATTTTTCAAAGCTGACATTAAAGAAAGTGCAATATGCAGAGAATTAACCCACAAGAAAAGACAGTGACTAACAGTCTGTAGCTTTAAATGCTAAATTAGGAACACACTCCCGACCAACTCTATATAAACACACATTTCCCACTGCAAAGTACAAAACCAGTAGCTATTTTCATCCTAAAACACAAGGCCATTCTTTTCCTGTGCACTGCTCTGCCACCTGGAAGTGAAACATCTTTTTACATGCTTTTGATGCTATGCCACCCTCTACAAAATTTGACACTGAAGAGGACTTTATAGCCCTCAACGTAACTGAATATACTTGCTTCTCCTTCCGAGCCCAGTTAATTGATCCACAGATATCCTTGGTACTCTCTAATTTGGCTGAGGTAAGAAATACATCACAGCATTACAGCAACTTAGTCAAACAAAGCTGCAATTCTATATAAATACTTGATCAGTATGACCCATCTGTAAGAAACATTCACCCAGAGCACCAATCAGGAAAATAAATTATTGCATCTTCATTACTTAGAGATATTTAACAGCATGACAGTGTAAAACTGGTATTTCATTAACTCCTTGCTAAAGTTTAGGTAGGGCCCTTACACACCACAAGGTACAGAAGAAAACTGGAAGTGCAGAGAAGGTCACTTGTAAAGGGCAATCTTTACCCAGCACTGACAGCTGTGAAAGGACATTGCTGAGCTGAACAAATTTCCTGTGATGTGGAAATTGGGAAGCTGACACAACTCGTACCTTGGATACACCACAGCAGTTCCACACACTGCTCACAAGCCGAAACAAGGTATGGATTTATACAGCCATCAAAGACCTCCTTGTGCCACCAGCTTCCCCAGCACTCTGTGGTGAAACACACGTCTCTGGAGGTGTAACAGCAACAGATTTTCAAGTAGCTACAAGATATGAAAGCACATTTGCATCTTTCTACATATTACTTAAGCCTTTTTTCTGGTTTTCTATCAGGACTGGGAGGAAGGAGGGTCAGGGTATTTTGCAGGGTTTGTGGTTTGTTTTATTTTTTAAAATCTTCTTTTATAGAGCTAAAAAGGGTCTTCAATCACTCGCCACTTGATTTATTTGCCTATTTGTATAACAATGCTCTTAACTGATTACTTTGTCCTTCCTCTCCTTGAATGGGGATAATTGTTCATGATATGGTAAAATCTGAAGACAATTGTATCGATACATTTTTTCACCATCAATAATGAATTTTCTTACTTCACAAACCGAACTGAAAACTGAGTATAGAAAAAGATGACATTTTACTTAGGGTATTATGGAAGGATGGAAACATGTCTACGGTTTTCTTTAGTTCCAAGCCATTAAAGTTCCATCCAGCACAAACCTTTAATCAACATCCCCTCTGACTGTACTGTAAATTACCTCCAGAAAGATCTTCATTATCCAGAAAGTCAACTGCACAGTCCAAATACAACTGTTGTTTTTAGACACAGTTCTATTACTTTCTGTGCTGACTGAAACAAGCTGACAAATCAGTGCCCCTAAGTCAGACATATCCATGAGGTATACAGAAGGCAATAATACAGGACTTAATACAGCAGTTTCCCCATTTATTTAAATACTGTATTTTTCACCTATTAAATCCACACATTTAGGCCAAGATGTGACTATACATCCTCACAACTATTTGAAACCTAATATACAAGGAGGCAGGAGACCAAGTCTGCATGATTTCAGAGCCCTGAGACGCTCCTTTCCCCAACTCCTGATCCTCCTCAAACGTTTCACTGCAGTGTGGTCTTCAATCATAGCTGGGCTTTTGCCTTTTTCAAGAGCCAACAAACAGTCCTAACTGAGAGAACTTCACCAGATAAAACCCAGATTTGCAAATTTTCATAGCTTACCAAGCCCTCCCTCTGAGACTATCAGCTGGCAGCAATAGAGCAGTTCAGTCTTGGACAACTAGGAAATTTCCCAATCAATCCCTGCTAACGTACAACAGACACATGAGAGAAAACAACAGGAATTTCTACCAGTCTTCCCCCAGGTGAGATGATACTAATAAACATTTTCATCAGCCCTCAGTCCTCACAGCATCTTCCCAAGGAGCCGAGGGAGGAGAAGGCTGGGGGAAAGGGGAGCAGAGCAGCTCTGACTCACCTGGGGGACACCCTCTCACCTTTTCCTCCCCCAGGTTCATCCAGCTCTGCAGACCAAGCAGTGTTTGTAGCCTGACATCAGCAATGTCTTTTATAGAAACAATGGGCAGTTATCTACTGTCCAGCACCTGCCTAAGGCACGGAGCAGGGATATCCTTGTGCAGAGCACTGCTGTGCTAACCAAACAGGAGCATCAATCACCGTGTAAGCCAAACCACGCTGATCACAACTGTTACAGCCACAACAACATGAGACAAAGGCAGAACTAAAAAAGTGAATAAAATCCACAGCCTCGATTACAACCCTGTCCCTTCCATTTCAATTTCTGTGTACTCGAGCAGGAATCAACTACGTCAGCGAGTCCATTAAAAAAACATTATTATTTTGTTCAAAATATTTTGTTCTCTGAATCAAGGTGGCAGTGTGCTGTTACTGTCAACAACTACTCTGGAGGAGCAAAATGTTTAAACAAAAAGCATGAAGGAACCAAGCAGGGCATTAACTTGTATTGCAGCACAAGGACTGAACAGCAGCATGCCCAACCAGCCAGGCCAGGAGTAGGTGGAGCATGGGGATACACAGCACAGTCCAGCAGGGTAAAACATTTTAAAATGCTTCAAGTGTCACACCCTGTCTCAACACTGTAAGACTATAATTTCCTGAGACAAAATATAAAAGTATGAAGCCTGAGTAAGCCAACCACAGTTCACAAATGCATACAAGCAACCGGGTCTTGAATTTGCTTTATTTTTCTCTGCAGAAAGAACCCTGCACAGGCAATTCAAATTAAAACAAAATAAATATGTGAATATTCATGTAAAACTGTCCTGGCTAATGAACAATTATACACAATGTACAACTCTTCATGTTCACTGGGAGGGCTGACAAATGTACTATTCCCAACAAAAATGCACCAAAATGTCCCCATGCAAACTTATCAAAAGTGACCAAAAAAAGGAGAAAAAAAACTTACCAATCATACTTTTTTGTTTTGTTTTTCCTTTTTTCTTTTTTACAATCACAAAAAAATAAAAACATCTAATTTTTTTGTTACATTTAGAGTAACTAAAATGTGGCCACCATCTATTAAGATCTGGTTTTATGCTCCTAAAACATCTATGGTTATTGTAAAATTATGTCATTGATGAACTGGACTTAGGGCACTATTTGTAGTAAAAGGAAGATGATTTTGTTCACAGAATGTTAATAATCTGTGTCTGAGCCCTCTGCATTGTCCACATTCCGGGAGAGCATGTAATTGTCCATGTCTATAGACCTGCAATTATTGATTGCATAGCGCAAACGTTCTGCCATGATTAGTTGACTGGAGTAAGGTGGGAGCCTCAGTTGAAAGAAACAAGTCTGTGAGGTAGGCAAGCTGTCGTAAGGCTGTGGAAATGATAAAAGGTGGGACACTGGTAAGTTGTGAATGAATATAAAAATGCAACATACCCACATTTCATTGCACCTTGCCTCTATCATTTTCACATTCTATCTCAAATTCCTTTTAAGAAGCAGACTCGCCCTCCCTTGTTTACAGCATCAGTTTCATCCTTGAGTACGTCCAAAACTGCTACAGCACCTACTCTGCAAGAAACCTCAACCCACTACTGAATTCAGCCTTTTGAAACGTTCTCACACTGCTGTTTAGCAGCCCACTGCAAGACACCAAACAATGATCAAATTATATACCACAGTGTGCTTTAGCATAAGGCAGGCTGAGAGACACCTCACCAAAGATGAGAGACAAACCCGTTAGCTTGGATTTTGTCAAGTTTTTGGTTCATGTTGTTCACAGAGAATGTGTTTTCATTGCAAAAAACCCCAAAGTAATTCCAAATGAATGCACCCTGTATGTAAAACAATACACTGTAAACTCACTGCGGTGGTTTTAAAACATTAAGAGTTCACTAGTGGTCACATGTTCCCACTTACACAAAATCAGAACTTAAAAATAGAAAGAAAATTACTAAATGAAAAGAGATTAATACGGCTACAGTAGACAAAGGTTTGTTTCTTGTCTAGATCTCCAACTGCACCAATTTTAATTTAATTTAATATGCAATTCATGCAGGCCGTGTCCTTCTACACAACCAAAATGTCTGAGTTTATTACTCAGAGCACATCCCATCCTATACTTTTTCTGTAAATATACAATTATGGAAATTGTCTCCTAGTGCCAAAGCACAGACTATACTACAGAGGAAACAATAATAATAATAATAATAATAATAATAATAATAATAATAATAATAATAATAATAATAATAATAATAATAATAATAATAATAAATGTAGTATTAATAACAGTGTCTTACCCTATCAACCTTCATTATTTGGAATCGCTGAGAGATATCAGCTGTGTTGGCTGGCAGTCGAGATCTTCCTGACACAAACCTCATGAAAAGGACTCTCTCCTCATTTGAAAATTCCTCCAGGGTGTGCCAGAACCACTGCACCAGCTGATGCTGCTCATCAACTTCTCTGTATCGCACAACCTTCTTCAGAACTTCAACTGATATTTCTGGCATTCCACAGACCATCTGCTCCAACTGCTTGGCAGTCAGAAGGGACAGCAAAGGAACAGGAACAATCCAGGACATTCCTTCCCTGACAGCAGCTACCTATTGGCCAGAAAGGGGAGAGACGTAAGCATTGGAGTGCAACTGTCTGATCTCTGCCACTTCCTGGACTATCCAAACACAAAAGTCACTTCTCAGCTGAGAAATGCCATTGAGAAATAGAATTACCAATGTCTGCCAAATACAGTCTCCCTCAAGTGCAGCCCCCACAAAGGCTGCATTGTTTCTCAAAATCCTGGAGAATATTACAGATCTTTTTAATTGTAATTGCACATTAAAGAACACGTTCTGATCCAAACCAGAACTATTTAAAAACATTACAGGTAGGCAGCACAAATAATGATGGCTAAACCAAGCAACTGTGTTAATACAAAAAAAGACTTTGTTCCAGGTCAGATGTATGGTGAGAATGCTGTACTTGTTCTGCAAGACTTGGGATTTGGTACCTCAGATGGGGAAGCTTTTTTCTAATGCAGATAAAAACACACAGGCATTTTTACCTTACAATTAGAATACTGCTTTCACAAGGGTCCCTATAGAAATGATAAAATACACAAAACTATGCGAATAGGTAAAGAGCACTTCCTAAAACATACCATGAAGTACTTGTGGGATTTGTGTTATAACAAAAGAAAAACAGTTTCAAGTTAAAGAATGTTTCTCAATAATATTTACTTTAGCGAGTCTCTGTGTTCTGCACATGTCCAGTCAGAGTACCCAGCATGCAAAACTGACGTTTTTTCCCAAGTGGGGCTACTCAAATGGAAGGCCATTTCTGATTTCTAATGCTCTTTTGCCAACTGAGCAATTACTGAGAAAACACAAGACTAAATTTTATAAAAGGGCCAAAACAGTTTGTGGGGAAGAAAAAACACAAAGAAGCAGAAAGAGGACGTTATCACTGAATAGACTGTAATGGAAATAGGCACAAATCACCCCATTTCCACTGACAACGGGGCTGAGAGACAACGAGGTTCTTACCTGCCGGTCCATTTCATGGAGTCTGTACTCAATTGCTCTCTCCACATACTCTTTCCTGTTTGAAAAGGTAAGTGGGATACTGTTCCCTCCAGGGATTATGGGAACCATTTTACCATCAGCACTTTGGCCAACAAAAGAATCTAAAGGAATCATCTGTTTTGCAAAACAGGAAAAGTGTAAGTCACTCCAGTGATCCAAGTATTTTTACTCTAAGTCATCTAGAACTACATACAGTAAGATCACAAACTATTCTGAACACAAACAAAGTGCTTGTTATTCCAAGAATGGAGATTGAAATTATAGAAATACCAATGTGAAAGTCAATCTGTTAAATAACTGCTTTCAGAATAAACCTAAAAGCGCCGACTTTCTTGTTTTACCTCATGGAAATTTTCTTCAGTAATCCCACTGTCTTCAATGTGAAGAATGCTGTTGAGGGTCTGCACATAGAGCAGATCTACCTCCTCCAAATCCTCCAAGATGAGTGGGATACAACAAAGTTGCTTCCAGACCATTGGAGCCAGATGAAGATCTAATGGCTTTTTCGTACGAATAGCTACACCCATGAGAATGCCCAAAAATTTAAACTGCATCAGATGTTCATCTAAACATGCTGAAGGGTTAAAGAGAAATCTGAAAAGACAAAGAAGCAGTGAAAAGAGTCTTATTTCTATGCTACTTAATTAGAAGTAAAAGGGAAAACACTTTTAAGCCCAGTGCAGTAACTGCCAGCACACTTATCAGCACGGGCTGTCCAAATCAGGTTTTTGTTATCTTTAGCTGTTATAACGTTGGAGGCTGATGGAGGCAGAACTCCTGAGCACAAAGCCTGGCACCCTGATGTTACTCTGAATTCTGCCATCAGCAACCCAGCAAGCCCGTGTTAAAGCCATGCCCTGGCTCCACAATGAAGTGACAACAAACCCTGAAGGAAAAAACATGCTAGAGACAACCAGGAATTATTTTGGTATGAAACAGTCAATAGAAGATCTGGATTTTCAGCCACTACCATCTGCAATAAAAGCAAGTCCTGGACAACTTACCTATCCCTATTGTAGCCTACTTCAGCTGTAGCATTTGGGGAAGGAATAAGCAGGTCTACTATTCCAGTTTCCAGTTCCTTAAAAAGCAACAACAAAAAAGCCTTCTCAGAAAGAAGGAAAGCAAACTTATGACAGAACTATTGCTATTACCATTATAGGATTACAAGACAGAATATTACTATAGCCATGAGTACTCCTTACAAATTAATAAGAAACACTGAGAGAAAGTAAACATGGTAGGAGGATTTTAAGTAGTAAAGACATGTTCATTTCAAGACCTGTCTTTATGTCAGGCTACAATGTTTTTTGCACTGTGATACATTCCTGTTATGTTACACACGTTTCCAAAATATTTACAGACTTACCTGACACATTTCTGTAATGGTGTCATCAAACACTCCGCCTGCATCATCAGCTCCTTCTCCCACCAGTTTCACTTTCCAGGCACGGGAGGGTAAGCGAAGGTCTGATGCATTCAGCTTCACCACTTGCCTTGCTATCTGGACAAAAATGGGCTTGCACTTCCGACCCCTTTGGGGGAGAGAGACACAGCCACAATTGTAACTCACAATCGTGTAAAGGCTCCGAGTCACTTGATCAACACAGCTGCCCAGAAAGAGTTCAGAATGACCAAACAGAAGGCAATGTATTAATCTCAGTATGTATATGAGGTGTAAGCCAAGGCCTGTGAGAGCAGCACTGACCTGGTGGAGATCCTTTTCACAGTGATCTGGGGCCCATAGTTCTTGCCCTGCACCATGGTTTTGCCTATGGAGCGCACCATGGGCAGGGTATACACACGTGGTGCCAGCAAGGGCCTCAGCTGTCCCTGCACTATCCCCCACGTTCCAGCATTGTAATGAGATGTACTGTTCTGCAATAAAGCAAGAAGGAGAATAAATGTATCAATCCTGACTGGCACTTCGGCGTTTCAGAAAACAGGGCAACACTTTTTGGTTTTGGTTTTGAGGCTATTAAGCTTTTGGAAACCAGAACATTGACTTGTCAGTGATAGCATAAGTGAAAATCATAAAGTTTGCCTCATTCTGGAAATTTTTTTTTTTTTTTTACTAGAAAATTACAGAGCCAATTATTAAGGTCCATCTAGATCCAGTCCTGCAGAACAACACAGCCAAGCCAGTTTTTTCAAATGGAATTTTACCTGGTTATTGGGACTGAGGTTAAGCAATCGCCATGAGGAGTACATGAGATCAGAAAAATGGTACAGCAGTCTCAGCCTTGCTCTCACTGTATGAATGCTCACTTCTTTCAGTGCCCCGTACTGGGGTGGAATAGCATCAGGTAAACCAAGCTGCAAAGGCACCGAAACACCTGCAACGGAAAGAGAAACCAAGCCCTGTTTGAGAACGGGGAACTGCTTTGCTGTGGCTGAGATGAAGCTGATTTTCCTCCCAGTAACTTCCGCGGTGCTCAGCGGCCTGCCAGGGTTAAACGACGACAGAAGCCAAACTGAGAGTAAGATCATTTGGATATCAAACAAAACCCATTTTTTTCCTAAAATATTCATAAATTCTCGTCGCACCCACACCCCCAGGAGACACGGGGACTAAAGAAAAGGCCAAAGCAAAGCTCAGGTGCTCACCTGGAGCTCGAGGGGGGACGGGCGGAGCTGTCCAGGCTGCGCTGTGACAGCGGCCAGCTGAGATCTGCCGCACGTTCTTCCCCTGCAGCACCGTCACAAGCGTCGGCTCCCGCACGTGGTTGGTGTGGCCCAGCCCCAGCTGCCAAAAGGCAACAAACAGCTGATGCCATTTCTACAACTCTCCAAGCGAGAATTCAGAGCAGATGGTAAAAGAATCGCGTTTATTTACAGCATATATTGTGATTAAAAATATCTGCCTTTTGTTTTTTCCTTTTATTTCTGACAAAGTACTGCACCTGCACCAAATAAGAATAACAGATCCAGGTGTCAAAGAGACCTGAAAATAGCTGGAGACTTCTTGGAAAAAAAAAAAAATATATCTTTCTCAGACTGAGCATCTGATCCATGCTGCTAAGTCCTGTATTGCAGTCTCTCATACATAGACAACAAAGCTGCTACATCTCCTGTGTGCTGTTTAAACAGCATTTCTGCTCAAGAATGCAAATCCTGGCTTATGAAAACACAGCTTGTGTGAAGAGAACATTTACTGAAAATGTTACAACTTTTCACTGAGTTTCATATCATATCTTAATTCCATATTCCAAGTTAAAAATTTTGTACCACAGAAGTGTATTTTTTTCCCCACTTCGAATAAAACCAGTATTTTGAACCACAAGGAAAATCTTAAACAGCTCTGAGAATTAATTTCTCTAAATCTTGACACTATTTGTCTCTTCCAAAAATACAAAGTATCATATTAAAAAAAAATAAATTTAAAAAAACACCTCAAAGAAGTTCCTCAAAAATTATTCCAAAATCCTTGCTCAACTAGCCTTCTCAAAAACTCAATCCTAGAACACCACAGGATGAAGTTTGCCCAAACTTCCTGAAACATCAGTAGCTAATACATCAAGAGACTTCCTTAAATTTGTAGACTGCGGTTGAAAAATTTTAGTTACATATATGAAGGAGGGGAATTTCTCATTTACTAAATTTTTTTCTAACTTTAAAAAAAATCACTGCTTTAAAAAGGTTCACTTATATTTTCATTATGAAAAGCATCTGAAGAGTTCCAAATTCTTATCGACAATAACCATAAATTTTATTATGTTAAAAAGATTGACGACTGCTTAAGAATTAGGAGAAAATCTGGAATTTTTTAAAAAAGCTTGGTTTAGAGTAATTTGGGTAGCATGTTCTGAATGCTTTCCCAACACGGTCCCATGGAAGAGCACAGAGAGAAAAGGAGAAAATAACGGAAACTGCCTAAAACACGATCACGACGAGGTGCGAAGGAGGGAAGGAAAATCCAAACTTTGCTTTCCAGGGACGGGAAAGCCACGCTCAGCACAGCTGTAAAGGGCAGAGAGAGGCTCCTGGAGGTCAGGAGCAGAGAACGGGGCTTACCTGGCCTTCAGAGTTGCTGCCCCAGGCGTAGACATCCCCTGTGGAGGACAGGGCCAGCGTGTGCTCGGCGCCCACGGCGATGTCCTCGATGAAGACGCCGGCCAGCAGCGGCACCTGCTGCGGCCGGTTGTGGTTGCGGGCGCGGCCCTCGGGCAGCCCAATCAGGCGATCTGCAAGGGCAAGCACCAGGCTCCAGGGACAAGCACCAGGCTCCAGGGGCAAGCAGCACCCGGGGAAGGGGGGGATTTCATTACAGCAGAGGAGGGACAGACAGAGTTCTGTACAGTCCCGGGGCTTGGACGCAAGTGGAACCTTTCAGGGATGTGGGTGCTCCCTGCAAACCAGTGCTGCCTACAGTGCTCATTTACAGCTGTCATGGCTGTAACATTCTGCAACAAGACAGAATTCTACTAAACCGAGGCCCCTAGATCTAAATGCGTTATTTAACTGGCTTCAAAGTTTCCACATATTTCATCCAGTGCATGTGGAAATCTTCCAAATTGTTAAACCTGTGTATGTGCGCTTAATTAGACTGTGTAAGCTTCGAAGTAACCCAATGTTTCTGGATGTGCAAAACTCAAGTTTCAGGAAAATGCTGTTCCAAAAGTAAATTAGTAAAATGAAAGGTTGTTCTGAGATCAGACTAGACAGAGGTACAAATCTGGATCTCAGGTGTATGTTAAAATTGCATTGTTCAAGCTTCAAATGCAAGTTTAGATTAGGGCAGCACATTTCTAAAAAGTAGCAGTAGAAATGCTAGTCTTAGAAATATGGCTTAATAGTCTTCCTTCTCACCTGCAATATACACCAGCCTATACTGGAAATGTCTAAAGAGCAACTTGTCTTACCTTGGCCAAAAGTATACACATGACCATCTTTTGTCAGTGCAACAGAGAACTGAGTTCCACAGGCAACTTTTTTTATTCCAATTCCACAAAGAATATCCACTTTCTATGGAGCAAAGTGAAAGGAAAACCAGCTATAGTATTACAAGGATATAAATAGAAAGTAAGCACAAATTTAATCTGTAACTCCTGCTTCCAAAAGAGAAGTTTTCTTTATTCCCACATGTGCAGCACACACGCTGTAGGATTATTTTAATTTACACTTGGAAATACAGGAAACAGAAATATGGGGTCTTTTTCAACTGAATCAACATTTTATTCTATATATGATGATTCCAAATAAATTCCACTTTTTTTCTAAGAGTGGGGAGGAGTGGCATGGGAAGAAGTAGATGGGTGTGTAAACAACCTTCTCTCCCCAGTTTCCAAGAGAAGAAATCTCTCTTCTCTAACATAAGCCTCAGATCTTCACTATTTGTACTGCTACTGGGACACAGTCACTACGATGTACACAAAATTCCTGAGAGTACCAGGCTCAGCATAATGTGCCATCAGAATTATTTGTGCCAGCAAACTGTGTAACAACAGCAGGGAATTAATAACATCTGGAAATCATACTCTCAACACTATGCAACACCTTTAACAGCACTGAAAGTTTATGCAAAGAATCATTTCCCTGGGAATCTAACCTGTGGTGAAGACTTTGCAGTGGAATTTCCCAAGCCAAGTTTACCATAATCTCCATCTCCAAAAGCCCAAACCATTGAGCCATCTGTTGACACGGCCACGGTGTGATTGAGACCACATGCCACCTGGGTGAGAGAAATAATGTTACTGCCATTGCTTCTGCTGACTTACTAACTCAACAAAGAGACCAACTACCTTCAAGAAGAAAAATTGTGTTAAAAATGAACTACCCCCGTAAAACCACTAAGATTTCCATTGCTTATTAGAGGGTCTTAAAGACACTTAAGACTGAAAAAATACAGCAGTGTGTTTTCAACACTTGCTTTCTCTCAGCTCACAGAACCAAAGGATAGCATCATGGCACACATGTTCCCAGCTTAAAAATACAGAAAATCTAATTAATCCATGCCTAAAAATGCCTAAACCTCGAAATGTTAAAATGTTAAAAACATGGGCAGTTTTGCACAAAGAGGATCAAAAGGGCCAGGAAAGCAATTCTTTCAAAAATCATGCATAGTCAAATTCTGCCATCATAATCAAAATAAAAAGCCCAGGTTAAAAACCACAACTGAACACCTAAATATTAAAAATACGAGCTTTTAACTAAGAGATATTGCTAATTTTAGATAAATCATGCCTGGCCAATCTGGTAACCTTCCAGCGCTGTCACTCTTTCTGGAAGTTTCTTATTGGAAGTATTTCCAAGTCCCAGTCGACCATAATCACCATTTCCAAACGTAAAAAGCTTGCCATCTGCTGTCACCACAGCTGAGTGTTTAAAGCCACATGACATCTGGAAGTAAAATAAGCATTATTTTTACAGACATTTTAGATCTGGGTGGAAGTTTACACTGACTATTACGTGTAGATATGTAATACCTTCCTTGACACTAAACTATATTCCTTTTTAAAGAGCTAAAATGCAGGCATTTTAGTATTTATGATTTCTCCAGCAATTCAATTAATCTCTTAACTCTTTCCAATGGCAATGTTATGGAGGGGGACTGGAGGATATTTGCATGAAGAATTTTTTGTGTGATTGTCTAGTTTTTTTATACATAAACCTCCAGTTAAAAGCAAATCTGGTTTTGTGCATTGTTTTTACTTAGGAGGTCTTGGTGATCAGTTTTGTAGGTCAAAGTCACCTGACAAGGATGGAGGGAAGCTTATAAATCATGTCAGCATTTTGATCATTTTTAAATCCCCCCTTTCCTTCCATGCTCTTTCTATTTTTAGTCCTCTCCAGGACCAACTGGAGACTAATGTCGACTCATATCTCCGTGCTACTGACATCCTTTAACTGGAAATGACCACTTTGCTTCATGAAGCCCAGAGAAGTAAGAAGCTGCCTATTTTCATGCATCGTTACAGCACTGCGTTCCCAGGCCTGCAGCTGGAAGGAGACAGAAATATTCTGAAACCTGCACGACTTCTTCTCCCTGCAGAGCCTCGATCTGCCTGGGCCTGCGCTGCCTGTCGCTGTTCCCGTGGCCCAGCTTGCCATAGTCCCCATCTCCCCAGCTGAAGACTTCCCCGCTCTCTGTCAAAGCCATGGAATGCCCATCAGACCCACAGGAGGTTACCAGCTGTGTCACAACAAAGCCTGGCAAAGACAAGGGAGAGAACAAAGCTTAGCATCACTTGTAAGAGAATCTTACATACATTTATCCACGGGTGCCTTGTAGCAGCCAATTAGGTCTGGGGAAAGGAACAAACCACAATAAAACCACTATATTGCTATTTTATAGCAATAAATTTATAGCAATTTGTTATTACAATTTTATTACTATAAATTTATAATTTATTATTATAAATTTATAGCAATAAATTTACTTTTATTTTGGACAAAACCTTTGTTTTCTTACGGAGAACTTGGGCTTCTGTCCTGCCATTAGTTTTGAAATTAAATGTTCCTAATTTGAGCAGACAGTTTTCCCCGAAGCCTTCTTAAAATTAAGGATTTTTAAAATACTGCTATTTAAATCTTAAGGAAATATGAAGATCACGTTTACTTGTTCAAATTCTAAATTAAAAACTACAATACTTTAATGAGTAAATCTGCAGAAGAGCAATTATACAAAGAAATAATTATACTAACTACCAAAATGCTTATTTGTGCTCCATCACTGGACTCCTCTCAAACCCAACAGTTTTACCTTGCAATGCTGAAATGACAGTTAAGACATGAAGATCATCAGAATTTCCTTGTCCCAGTCGCCCATAGCTCCCTTCACCACAAGCCAAAACTGTGCCATTGGCTTGTATGACAAAAGTACAGTTCTGACCACAAACCACCTAGGTCAGAAAGACATGAAGGAATGTTAATAAATTGTATGCTACATGCAGCAATGCTGTAATACTTGCATTACAGAGCATCATTTCCTTTTAATTTGTTTTCTTTGCAATTATAGCAAAACAATATTCTACCAAGTCAATGTTATTTTAGAACAGAAAACTGCCACGTGTACTATGTGAAAGTTGTGCAGGTATTTTCAAATCATACTCAAATAAAGTAGTTCTGTGTTGTCAGATTTCAGTGGCTTCTTGGTTTGAATTTGTCAAATAATTTAAGGTTTCCTTTCTAGTGAAACCCATGCTTTGAGATACTTAAATAACAAGCTGAAAAGACATTTAGAAAGGGATTTTGACAAGCTGTACAAACAACAGATGGAAAATGATGAAATCATGACTGGTTCTGAGTGATCACCTGCTGGGCCTGGGAGAATGAAGGTGCTGCCACCGGGATCATGACGTTTCTGCCAGCCTCTGCCAGCTGCCCGTGCCGTCCTGCTCCCCACAGGTACACGTCACATTTGCCTCCCAAGTGCCAATCCTAGGGACCAGCATGCAAGGAGACTTTAGAACAAGAGCACTTTCAACAGCCTGCAGCATTAGAAAAGAATAAAAACCCCTCCAAACCACACTCTTACTGACCTCTGGTCTCGATGTTGCCCAAGACATGATCTGTTCATCCATGCCATTGATCCACTTACTGTTATCCTACACAGCAAAAGCCACATTTACCACATTCGGCTTAAGAGATGCATATTATTTTTGTTATACAATATATTTTCCTAAGAACACTATTTACATTATTCTAAACAATTTAGCAATAAAAACAAATGTGTGCAGACTAGCAATGATGCTGTTATCCATGACTTATGATCCAAATCAATGAAAGAAAAGCTAAATTTATGATGAAGTAATCTTTTTCTACTTACTGATGCATAGGGATTTTTGAAGTTTCAAGTGCAAACACTGTCTTGAAACGTTATAAGCTTGCTTATAAAAAATTCTCAAAGATTTCTGTTTTGGTTTACATAACAAGTCATGAAGAAAATTGACACTAGCAAAATCATTTGGTGTAAGAATGTGGCAACATATTACTCTTAAAATAGCACTACAAAGCTCTACATTTCTCCCTATCACATACGAAAATGACTGCCATAGTTTTGGGGTGTTTTGTATTTTAATATGCAACTGACTTGCACTCATTACACACACACAGAGCCATCTTAACAGTATATTCTAACCGGTTAATTTTTAAAAAATGTAAGCTGGTGCTTACATCACTAAAAAGAAATGTTTGCAGTTCAGAGATGTTCACTGCATCACACCATGTGCTCAGTAACAGCACACTTGGATGTTGAGACAATACATCAACTTTTACCATCAGGAGAGTAAGCTCATCCTCTGGAACAGGCTCCAGGTCTGGGACAGTGAAGGACTCTGGGAACTGAGCTCCCTTGGCCAGGGCTTCAGCAGCTTTTATGGTAGTGGAGAAGCACTCGAGCCAGGCCCATTCTGTGGGGTTCCAGGCTGAGGGGTCAGGGAGGCAGTTCTGGTGGTGAGGGGGCACAGGGGGGTTGCAGAGCAGCTGGTCCAGGTGCAGCCCCACAGCCAGCGATGCCAAACACTGCATGTAGGGGCTGTGAACCAGCTGGTCCCCACATACCACATGAGGCTGCAGGGAGAGAAAGGGAACACCCAATTAGAAAATCACATCAATCACTTAAAAACACAAGTCCTTAAAAGCTAGCTCTGTAGAACAACACCTCCCCCTCCATGCTTAATCAAAGTTTTTCCAATACTTTAAATATTTTCGAATTAGGAGACTACTCGCTTTGAGAATAGTGAAAGATATTTCAAGTAGAATACAGGGAAAGACCGACACCAGCTGAGATTTAAACAGTGAACTCACGTCGGCCACGAATGCTAAACATTTGCATTACTCATACCTTTTCATAGGCATACTGCTCCTGCAGCATCACGGGCAGGCGCTCCAGGAAGGCGCGCATGCACGGAGCCATGTTCAAGCCCAGAACCCCTTGCTGCTTCAGCGCAGTCCTGCACGTCGCCAGCACGTGATTGGAAGAGATCCACTCGGAGGTGCAGTTCACCACCAACACGTCCTGTTCAACAGCAGTCACCAGGACACATTAGAAACTAAAAAACCAGCAGGGATCATTTAACTCCACTGATTTATCACCAACCATCCTGGTTTCCATAGCGGCCAGGAAACACACAGGTTCAAGCATTTCTCACCTTTGATCTGTTAGAGCAGGCAGCTACTCCAACCTCAGGGATCCACACTGCAGTCTGGATAGCTCCAGACCCTATCACAACACTCTGCAGTACTGAACCATCCTAGGGAGAGAAGAGGTTGGAGTCAGGTGCAGACACAGCTACAGTCCTGCTCAAGTGCATACACACTCCTAAGTGATGATACTCTCACAAGCTTTCAATAGCTATTTAAAAACTGCTTAACCTAAAAGCAGAAACCCCTCATTTTTATCATACTAAGGAGACAATACAACTAAGGATTTAGAAGTGTTTAGTAATCCACATTATCTGTTTCTTTACAGAGTCCTGAACCTAAGAGCATTGTTCTTAACTATAAAGAAAGTGGCTGGCTCTGCAAAGCCTAACTAATGTGAGCAAACCCACAGAGGCAATCGATACTGAACCATAAAGTACTTCAATGTTAAGCACAATTTCAATTTGTCTTTTATTATTATTATTTATGACGTGAGAACCTTATTTTACACCACACTTTCTCTAATGTATCTAACACGTGGTGGGGTGGAAGCTGCTCTGATACCCTGACCATTTCAGACAGTCTTACTAAGAATGAGAATTAAGCCACACCAGAGATGATCTTACCCGTAAAGACCAGATATTCATGAGGCCACCAAGGCCCCCAGACACCAGTGCCAGCCCATCCGGACTGAAAGCAACAGTGCGGACAGGAGTGATGTGTCCTCTCAGCTGGAACACACACTTCACTTCCACTGCCTTCCTGTATCCATCCTGCAAGCAATTGCACACTTATGGAACACGGCACTACTTCCAGGAAATGGAGCAGCATGACTGTATTCTGCTATAAATATACTGATCATCCATACAGATGGTGAAATTCCACTAAATAATTTTAAAACCCCCAGGACCATGACAATATTTTATAGATACCATGACCACATTATCAGTTTTCTTCCCCTTACAAAATGCCAACAGCATCAAAGACTACATTTACATACATTTTATGTAGGTGAAAATAATCTTCACTCTATCTACCAAAAAACTTTGAGCCCTCACTAAATTTTAGGATAACGTGATTTCTTTTAAAGGAAAGAAAACAGATCAAAATATAATCTTTAGTCTTTATTTTAAATAAATTTTTCAATTTCCTGTTCTGAAAATGCCTACGCATACACAAACACTGAGATTCAACTAACTTGTTCACATTCTTCTCAATTTCACAATGAGCAAAGAGAATTCCTTACAGCCCAAGTTTCCTCCTTTTACCTTGGCACTTGTTTCTTGCTCCCACCATCCTTCTGAGCAAGCTGAGCTGGACTGCAGTGTGATTACTATGTCCTGGGGAACAGTCCAGACACACACCAAACCATTGTGGCATCCCCTAAAGCATGTCAGGTGACATTAGAAAAACAAAATAAAGATAATCACTAACAAAATATCAGTGGTTCGGTATTAAGTTATATACCAGTATTCTTCACCACCTTCTAGAAAACTACGTTGCATCAATGGATACAAAGTAGAAAGGCCTCTTCCCAATGGGCAAATGCATTTTTTTTCCTATTCCTCACACCTTGTAGCTTTTCCATTTCCACTAACAGCATATTCTTAGAAAAAATATTTGGATGAAACAAAAAAATTCCAAGCGGAACCAGCACCCAACAAGTCACAGAGAAAACAGCTGGTAACACAACCAGGGTCACTCTTTTTACTTGAATTCTGAAACTTCATGAATCTCATGGCAACTGACTTACTAAAGGAATATTATTTTTTAAAAAAACAAACCCTTTTCTTTGCTATAGACACTACAGACTAGTAGGAAAGACCTGCAAAAGAACTACAGAATCAACAAAACAATGACTTACGTAGCTAACAAAAGCTGGGTCTTGTGTCCCTTCCCTGGCAGGGCACACCAGGCAATGCCATTCACCAGGGCTGGGTGGGACAGGGAGTGCAGGCGCCTCCAGCAGCCTCCCAGACAGCCCCAGAGCTTCACTGTTTCCTCTTTGGCACACGTCAGGAGAATCTTACCAGTTGGATCCCACTTCATGCTAACAACCATATCCTATTGCGTTTAAAAAAAAATGACAAGTTGATATGAAGTAACACAGCAGCGAGGAGGAAATTTAACTGTCAGAGCTAATGTAACTTCTAATTACTAATAACAAAAATATTTATTCTCATATAAATCACAGAGTTGCAATTATAAAGTCACAGTGATACATTTCAGAACGATCGAATTAAAGAGACTTTTAAAAGTTTGCTGAAAGAAACTAAATGGGAAGCATAGAAAAACATGTTTTCTTTTCACTGCAAATCCTTCTTGACTATTTTCCCCAGATATAGCTTTGAGTCTGAGGTAGGAAAGGCAGACAGCCCACAAGTAAGAAGGCAAGCACAGATTTATTGCCACAGTGTGCTCCCTTCTGGGACTGCCCTGCTTCACACATCCAGAGCAGCTCTTGGAAGCACTCAAGATGCTCCTACTACACCTACACTTAAAGAATTCTGCTCTTAGCCTAACAGATAATTCGTGGACTATTAATGACTCTTACTGGCCAAGCAAAGGTTCGAAACATTTGCAACTGCATATCTAGAAAAACACCTTTTGCTTTGCACAGGAAACTAAACAACAACGTGTGACACGACCAAAATTAAAATTTATTATGAGCACTTTTACCAAGTCCAACAATTAGTCTTTTAAATCCAGTCAATGCACAGCTGAGTGCTCAATTCACTTCTGTCGCTGTATGTACATACACTTCACAATCTCTGATAGCAAAGAGGGTATCGAGTTTATCTTTCTTTTTTTTTTTTACATTTAGTAGACTGTTCCTTTAGAGTGCATTACATTAACATGTGTATCAAAAATAGGTATGAGTTTTTAAAATAAACTGCACTTGTCTTTATAAATAGCTTTCAAATAGGAAGAACAGCTTGAAGAGATTTCACCTACAAAAATTGTACAGTAGTTTAATAAAAGACCAGCACTACCTTATGTGCATCAATGAGAACGACTCCTCCTTTCTCAGTTGGTTCCCTTGATCCTAGGAGCAATTTTCCATCTGAATAGCCAACAGCAAATGGTCTGTCTTCACTGAACCAGGCCAGGCATGTCACAGACACTTCATAAACAGACAACACAAACATTCATTAAACTAAACTGAACTTCACTCCTACCAAAGAGGTTTTTGAAGTGCAGTTGTCTAAACTATGAAGTCCACCACCACCAAGGTCACTTAACAGACGTTGGTCTGAAAATTTTCTTGGATTCATATGATAAAGATGAAACTGAGTGCCACTGTAATGACAGCTGTCGAGATTATTTTGTACTAGTTTTCTCATTCTTCTTTTAATGAAAATAACTGAATTTACATTCCTGGTATAGTGAAAAGAACCATACCAAGTCAAAGAAAAAGAGCAGATTGAATCTTATTTGTGTATCGGAGATGGGCTTCTAAAAACTGCCCTGAAAACAACTTGCTTTCCTTAGCAAGAAGATATTGCTTCACTTGATTCTGCCAACAAAATCTGTAGGCTTCCTGAAGAAGCAATATGCAAAACCACACTGTACCACCAAAGATGTGCTACTTGATGTCCTCTGGGATATTATTTTCTATAAGGGAAAAATGGCAATCACCGAAGAATTCAAATGACACGGTGCACTGCAGTGTCTGCAGACAGAGCAGGCACTGAAGAGGACTTCTACTGATTGTCAACAACAGCAAGGAATGACAGGATTTTACCAGGTTACTACAAACTGCCTCTGCTGTGGGGTAATCAGGGTGCAGACAGAGGTCCCAAAGACTTTTCCGCTCCCACGAACCAGAAACCCTATCTCCCATGAACAATAAAAAAAGATTATTATATATTTCCTCAACAAAAAAATGGGAGTGCGTTCACAATATTAATTTAAAACACTGATTCAGTCTCTTACCATCCTTTCTGTAGCAGTGTTCCAGTTCCAGCCGGTGCATGGCTGAAATATCTGCGACTTCAATAAGAGCCAAAGATCCATCCATGCGCCCAATTAACAACAATTCTGGAGCATCTCCTGTCCATGCTGCAGCTGGCCCTTCTTCTGGCCAGGCTAGAGCAGATACCCAGTGAGGCTGAAGATCTAATAAGCCTTTTCCTCCTAGGAGATCAAAAAATCTGTTAAAACTACTTCATAAAGAAAAGAGAACAATAATACTTTCCATGGGGAAAAAAAAAATAATCAAGAGATCTTATGGAGGGCTAGGACATACTACTAATTCACCTCAGTTACAAAAACACAAAGCAATAATTCACTAACCTACGCAGACAAAATCGAGGTAACAAATCTCAATTATCATTCGAGTTAGAATAGTCTGGCTAAGGAAAGAGGCTGAATTTTTCAGTACCCAGTACATTTATCCTTTTCTTGAGTAAATTCCTTGAGGACTATCTATTACCATAGGCATGGTAACTGGTGACCTTCATAGGTCACAAAGCAACAGAATGAAGTTTCCAGTATTACAAATTACATGGATTAAAACTCTTCCTCTCAAAGACATAAATTACACATCCACTTGGGATTAATGTCTTTCTCAAACTAAACAGGTTCACTGTGGGAGAGAGCAGGCATTTAAAGTGGACAGTTAAACACTGGGGTAAACAAACATGCAGTGAGTTGGCAGCTCTCCCCTGGAAGTATGCTGGACAATGAAGGGCTCACAGGCAGCTCAGGACATACCATTGACTTGCCAGATGTTCACCATCTTTTCTGTAGCTCCAGCCAGGTACTTGCCACTGATGCTCCAACAGACAAGAGATAAGCTAAGGTCACTGGGTGATCCCAGACCTTCTTCAGAGTCACCTTCTCTGTTAACAGAATAAAAGAATGAAATCAAGAGGGTATTTTCTTTAAGCAGTTAGGGAAACCTAGAACTTATTAAATATCTAAGCTAGAACCTGGAGTCCTGCCATCGCAGCAGATTTACATAATACATTTTTCTGCTCACAGTACTACATTCCCCCTAAAAGCACTTCAAATTACAGAGTGAGATACTACATATTTGCAAGAAATTTCAAGTTAGGTTTCAAATGGAAACTCTTTACCTACTAATTTCTTAAACTTAACATCTTCAGCAAAATTTTCTGGGAAGTCATTAAATGAAACAGTAGCTTGGACAAGAAATAAAAGAGGCATATCTTGCTATCAATTCTACTTTAAACTCTTCCTCCTGTTACAATCTTGTTACACTGTTCTAAAACTCTGTTTTAAAATCTACTTTGCCAAACTGAAGAAGGCCACAAGATACCTTTAATTGCCCTGTAGGTCATACACAATAGCCACTTTTTTTTTACTGCTTTTAGTACCAGAACAATGAAGGCTACAATATTGTTAGATCATTCTGATTGTTCCTTCTAAGGCCAAATCTAACAGCAGCAAGCAAACAAGAACTAAGCCAACCACTAAAAAACTGTCACAAAACAACCTAGTAATTCACTGCTGCTTCTTCATTCTTCCAATTTCAACTCACACCTATGCTTCACTAAAGAATTAGATTTTACCCTTTCCTTCTGCTTTCTTCTTTTTTGGACACACCCAAATGACAAAAAAAGTACTTCCAAGACACTCATGTAGAATTACATTTAGTTCCAGTATCTCAAAAGTCAAAATTCTTTTTTCACGCTTCAATCGGATGACCAGACTTGCAATGGTCATGTTATATACTGGAGCTATCCACTGGAATCCAGTGAAGGGATATCCACTGTTCTGCTATATGACAGTCCCAATACCATTTTTATTTTACCCATGTCTGCTTACATTAATTAATTAAAAATGTTTTTAAACAGCATTGACATGATATCTTTATGGAGACTCTTACCAGGTTGACATTTAAGTTCTGTTTTCACTTTTAAGCTATTTATTTTGCCTGCCATAAACACAGCAACAGAAAACAAATGAGAGATTTTAAGTGCGGGAGATAATGAAACCAGCCAACCCTGGCATATCTTGCACAATTACAACTTAAATTAAATATCTGGCTGTTGTAAAGAATCAACTTACAGCTTGTTTAGGACACAGGTCTGTTGCAATGAATATTGCTTCTTTGTCACATTCCACACTCTGATGGTGCCATCATTCCCACTTGTTGCCAAAAGTCCCTTTTTATTGCACCAAACACATGTCATGACCTACAAATTCCAAAAAAAACATGGCAAAAGTGGAATTTAAAACTTGGGTATGCTCATTAATATTAAGCAAACACTAGCCAAAGAGACAGTGATTGAAATACCCTGTAACAACCAAACTAGATTTATTTTTCTACTTTTACAGCATTATTTACTGCAATTAAGCAGCCTTCATAGGGATGCCACACTTCATACAGCCCTGTGCTCCACAGGCCAGTATTGCACAGAATACTGCCCAAATATGTCAACTACTATGACAGAAAAAAATTAATTCGAATTAAGATCTAAGGAAATATCCAGAGCGATTCTGCTGACTTTATACACCATGAGAAAATTTTCATGACCCCTTTAAAGAAAGCCTCCAAGAAGCAGAAAATTTGTGCCCAAATATGTACGTCAACTACTATGACAGAAAAAAATTAATGCAAATTAAAATCTAAGGAAATAGCCAGAGCGATTCTGCTGACTTTAGATACTATGAGAAAATTTTCATGACCCCTTTAATGAAAGCGTCCAAGAAGCAGAAAATTTGTGCCCAAATATGTACGTCAACTACTATGACAGAAAAAAATTAATGCAAATTAAAATCTAAGGAAATAGCCAGAGCGATTCTGCTGACTTTAGATACTATGATAAAATTTTCATGACCCCTTTAAAGGAAGCCTCCAAGAAGCAGAACATTTTTGTGCATCAGAGGTGCAATAACCTACAACCAGCAATAACTCCTTCCTACTTCCCTTGCGAAATCATTCCAACCACCGCGACTGTAAAACGAGACCGTTTTCCTTTTTTCCGCCCTCCGCCGAAGAAGAGCAGCCGACAGGGGGGGGGAAAAGGGGGGCGCTTACCCTGTTCTGGTGAGCCTCGAGCTTGATGAAAGAGCACTTGCGCAGGTCTCCGCCCATGTCGGCGAGGGTCTGCGGCGCGCTGCGGTTGTCGCGGTCGTGCGCGGCCAGCGTGCGCACCAGCTGCTGCGCCGCCCACTGCCGGTGCTGCGACGACAGGCGCGACGACAGGCAGCACGCGGCCAGCGCGTTCGCCAGCTCCAGAGGGCCTACAGCAGAGGGATCATAGCAAGGATGGGCATACAAATGGGCAATTAAACCTGCTCAGACAAAACAGTGAGATGGATGCCTAGATGAGTACACACGTCAACACGGCGACCGGACAGCATTTCCAGAAAGAGGTTAACAAGCATCTCAGCAGAACGTTGCAATCATGTGAACTACAGTAAAAAAAAAAACACTCCTCTGATACTAAGAGCAAAATAACCCCGGTTCCATTTCCTACGAAAGAACCTTGAGAATAGAATTCCAAATAACCTTATTCCCACCATATGAAAAGGGCTGGTCAAAGAGCAAGTAGCTTTCTAAACAGGAAAAGGCTCCTCTGACAGAGACCTACCACTGTCACTGCCCTGTCCTTCCCTCTCTATCCCAGCACCAGCCTCGGGGCAGGCACAGCTCTGCTCTCCGAGCAGAGGCAGCACAAGTTTCTGCCCCAGACACAGGACAGCACTTGCTTAGTGCCAATCAGCTATTACCCTCCTTAATCTCATCAGGAGGCACAAGCATGCTCAGTATCTCAATATCTCTATGGCTTTGGATACACACACATTTGGACTATATTTTGAAATTCCATCTTCATATTTTGAAGATGGAATTAGAGAGCAAGACCATATTTCTAAGTAAAATGTGTGTCATAAACCATAACATTCCTTTGATCAAAGTAAGTTTTGTACATTTTTTGAAGTGTATTTATTTATACATTATTCTAGCAAGTCTCTCCCTTACGTACAAATGAGGAACTGAAGATCTAATGATTAATATTTAAAAGCAAAGCTGTATCATACCTTTCTTTTCAATTTCAGCTTTATCATAGTTTGGCCTCAGTTTGGCCCCTTTGTCGGCCAACAATGCTACAAGTGCTTGAGTAACCACAAAATTTGGAGATGTGACAAGTTTGTTTTCTTCTGCAATTCCTCTCAAAAAACTTGGCAAAAATTTTCTCTGAATTGGATCATCGACTGTTGTCAAGTTCACACCAGTTGCTGCAGAAATCAAATTCTGAAAAGAAATAACTGCTGATAAATAATCAGAAGAAACAGAACTACTACATTTGGAAACATTTTCAGCTGCACAAATTTGGCATAGTTTTATTGATTTTCCTTTTATCTTTTCACACAGAAATGACTATTAAAAATCAAAACCTTAGCAGAAAAACCCTATGAACACAAAAAGCACATCCATTGTCCCCACTTGAAAAGAGTACTCGGCAAGGACACATATACTTACTTGATTCTTACCAACAACCAAACAGACCCCTGCACAACACCTTAAAAAAGGAGTCTAAAGAGAACCTTAAACTGAGGGCAGCCTCACCCCAGCTGAAAAGGTAAAAGCACAAATAACCAAAGTAGTCTCAATTGAGTACTGAAGTCCTACCTGTGTACATAACTGCACCAGCAGCTTTGCAGCACTGGGAGTGTTTGATGCCAAGCAGCCAACTGCAGTGCTCAGGTAGGCGAGGCAAGAGATGGGCTTGCTGGTTTTGCTGTGAATGCCCCTGGATCTCTCCACGGAGCTGGACACCGTGGAGGGGCTCGTGGACAGGCCTGCTCTCCCTGCTGCTGCCAGGCACATCAAACGAACCAAAGTGCGGATATCTGTCAATCCCAGAGATTCCAGGCCAGCTGCCAGACTACAGCTGGAACCGCTGTGGAAATGGATATAAAAGCCCTTGGTCCAAAAGAAGAAAATCCACAGAACTTCTTCTCTTAGCAGTATTATGTAAGCACAGACACAAGAATCGCTTCCCCAATTAGTTCGAAACCGCATCCTGATCAAACAGAACTGGGTAAGTGGTTACAAAAGGAAAGGTCAAAGTGTTGCCAAAGATTTGCCAAAGTGTTGCCACAAACCTGACAGACAGAAGTGAGAGCGCTCTCATAACCATGGTTCTTGCCAGGAGCACTTGGGCAGCAGCTGTCACTCTTCTGAGAGCCATGACACGGTCGTGTGGATTTACCAGGGCAGATGCTTGCTCTCCTAACGTTATCCTGCCAGAAGAACTTTTTTCTATTGAGCCGTGACAGCCTTGGAAATAATGATGATTTGCATTAGTGTTTAAAGAAAAACAAAACATTATCATACAGTAAGAACAGAAGCAAAGTTGGCCTAAGTTACTCATTCATTTTTCAGTATTTTATACATACAGAACTACAATTATAATGACCGAGAGGAAAACACACGCATGAAATTCACTCTGTAATTTAATTGTTCCTTATTTTCAAAGAGATATGAACACAATCTGACATACTCAGTCTTAATTCCTCTGTTTCCCTCTTCCATAAGAGGGGACTATTTTAAAGTTCCAACTTAAATCCATTCATTGGGTTCTGAAAAACCCATATTGGAATCTACTGTTTGAATATGGTCACAAGTTTTATTGGCAAAATTCAATCCTTCAGTCAATTCATAATGTCTCACACTGTTCTCTCTAACTTCCCTATAATAAAAGGCCAATTCAGAGCCAGTCTCCATTTCCTCATGGTAGCAGGCAGGAAATACTGCCAGGATCTTCCTGCCTCACCTCTAGAAAAAGCCCACTAAAAAGGGGAGGAGGTAGTGATAGTTGCTAATCATTATTACTTGCTGTTGCTGCTGCTGTTATTATTATCATTCTTTCTTTAAATCAAATGGATTTCAAATGTACCTATTTGCATTAATGTTTCTTCCATACTGTTGGTGGCTGTCACCATTGCAACTGAAGCACCCAGAGGGTCACTGTCAGGGAACTGAACAGGTTCGGGTACAATGCGTCGATCATTCAACCCAAGAGGCCCAGCCAGTAGCTCAAATTCCTCCTCTCCTGTCAGCTTTTCATCTTCATCCACATCTAACATGTCCCAGTCTTCTAGAATTGGAGAAATAGAATTAGATTTGGTTACAAAAGCTCAAGTATGAAATAACTGCAATTAAATTTTAAAACCCAAACAGTAGAAGGTGTGAAATGTGTACTGTAATCTACAGCACAGCAGCATTACAAATTCATCTTCTGATGCTGACACAGACACAACAAAGTAGATCAGAAAAAAAAGTCCTGCTCTTGCCCCTCCTCTCTATTTAACTTGATCTTTATACTGCACAGACGTTCTATGGAAGATTCTCTGAAGTATCAAACTGGCTGCTCTTTAAAAACACAGGCATTAGGGGTCATCACATAGACAAGACAGCTCCAAAACCTGGAGTACAGTGAAAAGTGCAGGCATACAGTCGAGCTTTAAATCATGGTAACAAGTGCATATTCCAAAGGACTAAATGGTAAAGACAGATGTTAGATATTTCTGATCTTCCTATTTCAAAAAAGCATGTGCTATGGGTTATAATTGAACAAGCAGGCTTTTGCTTTTCATTTCCAGGGGATTTTAAAAAATTAAAAAAAAAAAAAACAACAAAGAAAAACCACTTAAACTGCAATTCAGTGAGACACTTCACTCGCCAACCACAGCTTTACACACAAGTCAGCTTGTATTTATTTACTGTACACAGCAGAGTCAGAACACCTTTGATCTACAGCAAACAGACTTGCCCTAAGTACTGGAGCACTCATTTAGTCCCAAACAGACAAATGTGCTAAGTCACACAATTGGGATCACAGGAGCTACAGAAAGCACCACAATCACAGAAGCACCCGGGAAAGGTTTTTTTACATACATCAGAAATAATCTGTTTAAAGTGCAAGGAACCCTCAGGATGCTCTCAGCTTGGACAAAGGGAGAAAAATTAAGAACAAGACCAGTGGCAGACTTTTGGGACACTAAGGTACACTAATTAATTTCTCCCACAAAGGTGGCTTAAAAGAAATATTTGAACGCAACATTTTGTATGTGCAGTTCTGAATGTAACATCTCCTCACATGATCTTATCAACCCCAAGTTAGGTGTTTGCCCTTTCAGCTGCTTAAATGAAAGACCAGGGAAAGAAGTCACTGATTTTTTTTTTTCCTGATTTGAACTAAATAAATCCCCAAAATTAAGATACTCTATCGAACTGGAAGAGATTTTAAAATACACCTTTCAGGTTTATTTGCATGAAAGTGCCTCTTAGAAAAAACAAAATCTCATGCAACTTAAAAACATACCTTCATAGACACTGTCTTGTTTACCTATTAGATCAGGAGCCTGCCCTTTGTACCTGTAGGAAAAATTAACAAAGAAAATTACTGAGTGGCTCTAATATTTTATAAATATACGTTACAATTTTAAACTTGGTTCCCTATTTAGTCTAGCTTTACTGTTGGGTCTACATGCGTTTATGAATGATTCTAGAAAAGCCTAGTAACAGAGAAACAGATAAAATGGCTTCTGAAAATGTGTGTGGAAGGGGGAAGCACTTCACAGTACTAATGTGTAAAAGGTCCATAGAAAAAATATGGGAATTGTCAGACAAAATTGATTAAGAGTTTTCAGAAGTCACTAAGAAGGAGGACACATCCCAAGAAATTATTCCTCGTTCCTTATTTGAAAACCAGAAATATGAAATCAACGTTTTTTTTCCTAACTATCCATTTGCTGAAGACAGAGAATGATATTAAGTATCAAAAAATCCTGCTAGAAATTCTTATCTCCTAAATTGAATTCTAAAAATGCTGATGGGCTTGTAACTGTGTTTAGCTTCCTTTCTTTATACACTGCCCTCCATTTCCTGTACCTTTCGGAGGCTGATGTTTTCGATTTGCTCTTGAGGGCCAGGTATTTCTCTCTGCAGATGCCACACAGGAGGTAGTAGGGGTTGCCACTGCCACACTCGCCCCCGAACCAGCCGTCCACGTAGGAGCCGTTGCTGCGGTAGCCCTGGCGGTTGGCGCTGCGCCCACAGCCAGGGTGGTTCCTCTTCATGTGCTGGTTGAAGCTGACCACGCTGGATTCACACAGCTCACAAACCACCACTTCTTCTCTGTCTTCAGACTCACAGACATGCTGCACAGCAAGGTTTTTACGTGTTATTTGTACAGAATAGGCGTCTGCACCTTAGATATAAAACATGCCATAATCCTTAGGTGGGTGTCCCTGCACATTTCTGCCACTGAGTGATATTTATATGGCTGAATTGTACAAAAGCAAAGCAGAAACATACAATTGGAGAGGTAAAGTTTCAGAGGAGACAATTTCCTATTTCATGTTAGATTGACCAAAAGTAACTAGGAAACTTAGAACTTGGAAAATTCTTGACACTAAGCTGACAGTAACTTTTCATTTGTAACCCGGTCACATTCAACACTGTCCCTATCTGGTTCTCCTCAGAACTTGTCTGAAACTACAGCTAACAAAGGAAAACAATACTTTTTTGCTTTCAGACGATCAGATTTTACATTTACTGAGAAGCAAAAATTACCATTTGTGTCAGCAAATATCAAGTCCACTTTTCATAATTACATTTCTGTCCTAAGTCAGTAATTTCCTTGAGAAGTTTCAGTGAAACAAGTGCTCTGAAAAATTCAGTATGCACCCTTCAACTTGCTTCCATATCAAAGCTAGGTAGCATCATAATCAGGAGATGAAAAGCTGAGTCTTATGGGTTGATTGTCTAATTTGACATGGCTAATCCAAAGACTAACAAAGTGCCGCTATTATATTTGTTTTCCACAAATCAACAGTTTTTTTAGTGCTCTATACAATTCAGTGAGGACTGTCATCATCAGATGGATGATGGATGGATCAGAAGGATCCATCCTTCCCAAAGAATGGAATATATTACATGAATAAATTAAGAAAAACTGATTTAAGTGCAAATTATGTTGCTACAGATTGGATACTATTAGCAGTAGCAGGAAAATAAACATTTACAATGGTGTTTGTTATCTCACACAGCTAAGCCATCTGTAAAACCTACTTGATTTGTTATTAGTATCATCAGAACAACTATATGAGTTCTGTTATTATCTTTCAGGAGAGGGAGAAGAAAACTACATGTGGAAATGCAGAGCAAGAAACACAAGAAATGACTATCCTTAATCTAGAAGTGATGCTACAGAACACGAGACGATTTTAAGCTCTGCTGGCACTTAGTAAGGTATTTTCGAACAGGCTCTAAGCATACACGTTACTTTAAATTTAAAAATGTAAGCATGCAAAAAGCAGTAAGTCAAAGCAGCCCCTGCTGCAGTCACACACACCCAGGTAGGCCAATCCAGTACCTCTGGGATCCACATTCCCAGAATATCATTATCACTAGCCAGGTCTTGCCCAAACATAGCTTCCATTGCTTCGTCATCAAGATCAATCTCCAACTCCTCATCCAAGTTGAAGTCATACAGTGCCCCTGGATCTTGCTGCAAGGAGATGCCTTCCCTGCGGCTCTGGTTCCTGTGGGCCTGCACTGAGCGGTACAATCCAGCTCAAAGTGGGAAAAGAGAGAAACAGAAAAGCAGGACTTTCATTTTCCATGGCAGAGAGGCGGCTGTACTCCCCATTTCCCTTTTGTTTAAACTCCTCTGCTAAACAATCTACTTATCACCACATAAAACTCTTAAATATACAATGGCACACATATGAGAAGGACTTTTCTAAACATCACGCAAAGTGCCGGTCTCCCTCCTTATTAATTTCCCAGATTATAAAGCAAACCTTCGGAATTCTTTCAGTCCCTTACCAGCACGTGCCAGCAACGTTCGGGCAGCTAAATCAAACTTGTGCCTCCGTGTGACAGCCAGCCGACTTCGAGAGGGAGGGCCACTTGCTGCAGCTGCATTATCCACATGATCCATATTATCCGGGCTACAGGAATTCGGAATTTACAGGTCAACCAAACCAAGTTTTAAACAACCACATGCAGTAACTGAGTAATATTTATTGGCATTTTTTTCCTTTCTTTAATGGAAGAAAAAAAAGGAATTTGGAATTCAAGAATCTTCAGTTTCAAGGAGCACGCACATACTGTTTTGACTGTGAGAGCTACCTCAAACCAATTAGATGCAAGCAAAGTCAATACCTATTTGATCTTCCAGAGCACCTAAGCATGGCAAAAATTTTGAGAGAGCACTCATTTTATACTAGGTTAATTAGTAGCTGGAATAGTCAATTAATGATTTTCAATTCGTTTTCTATCGTCTTGCAAAGAAATAAAATAATCTGTGTTATTGCTGGCTGAGTCAATTGGCCTTTGGCCTTACACATGAATTTGACAAAAAATTAATTTAATGAAATTTTGCTTTATTACTTGGTCTTTTAGCTAAAATGCAATTATAAGCCCTCATTTTTTTATTATTTTCTTTTTTCATTGTGAAGAAAACACGCTCAGTTACATTCTTCCCCAGTCCTGCACAAAAACAGTGCTGGAAAATAAATGCATCATGTACACCGAATTCAATTACATCTTTGCTTCTTCTCATGCTGTAACAAAATTCAAAAGCTGTATTACAAAGTAACTCTGTCAGCAACAACGAATTTGCGAGATTTCCAGTTTGAGGAACGAGATTACAAGCAATTAAAAGAAAATTATTTCACCTCTCACTGAAGCCTTCCTCCATCTCAGTGGCATCAGCAGAAGGGATATCACCTGGAGACTGCAAATAGCAATGATCCCCAGACTTCCCACCACTGCCAGAGACTATTGTCCCATGCCGTGACTCTGCAGTCCCCTCGGACTGGGGCTCTTCGTCATCCTCGTTCCCGGGGTGCTCAATCATCCACATGGCCAGCACTGTGATGTTCTGTGCATCTGCTTCTCCTCTGGCGCCTGAGAGCAGGAAAAGGACACTTTGGAACTGGATTTTACACCACTGATCACAAGAAAAGCAATCTGGTTTTCCACAGAAATAGTTATAGAACATAAAAATTAAGCATTCTATTGGGAAACAAGTGTTTCATGTGTATCCAACCTCTCAGTTAAACTGATATTATAGCTGTAGATTACCTGTAGCTTCCATAGCTTTTGCAATTTGCCTGAGGGAGAACCCCATTTCTAGCAAGGGAACAGCAATGGCAGGAGGAGGAGGGGACGTTGAAAGTCGGCTGCTTGGATCGGACAAAGCTTAAAAGACAGAAAATTATAAATGTTAAGCATATAAATCTTTCTCTAGTGCTACTTTATTATACCTTACTTTGAAATATTAGCTCGAACTAAGGAAATAATTACTCTCAACTTTTCTCTCAATTACTTTCCACGAAGTAAGACAGCTTCTGCAACCAAACCAGATGGGAGTTCATTCTTCTTTGTAACACAGATTATGTTGACTGACTGGGTTTGATCAAGTAGGGTACTGCTGACATGCCAAGAACTATTTAGGCAATTTCCCTTGTTTTCATTTCGAATTGTATCAAATTATCTATTTGATCTATATTTTGGTAGTCTAGATAAATTTAAAGTTATCCTTGTCCAAATCATCAAGATCCGCAAACGGTGAGATCATCATAAATTCCTCTCAAGGTACAGAAAGAGATCTCAGCTGAACTGGGAGCGCATCTGAGAAACTTCTTTGTGGATGACGGCTGGATTTCTCTGCAGAGAATCATTCAAGGGACTCTAAAGAGGTCAGGTACTGCCCCAAACACAGAGTTTCTTTATGACTTGCCATAAAAGTGATGTCTAATTAGCGAAGACAAAAATGCTAACAAACAAACACTGTTGTAAAGACACTACCATGACTAGAAGTGACTCATCTCATAATTAAATCAAAAGGGAAAAAAAAGGAGACATGAAACTGAGCAGACCAGTTGCTATGCAGCACATGACCCACTAAACCCCCCAATATATATAGCACAGACAGCAAGAATATGAAGTACTGGCACATGTCCCATAAAATAGATCAATTCTTGTTTTCTGTGTGGTGTGTGATCTAACAAAAACCTAGAAAAATACTGTACTTACACCAGCAGCACACAACCAAGGAAAAAACCCCATATCAGATGAGTATTTTGAAGCAGTTACCAATTATGCTTCATTATTGGTTTTGTATCCAATTCACAGCTTTTAAAAACTCATTTCGTTTGCTTGAAAAAGCCTACAGGTACATAATCTGTATCTTTTTTTCCTATGATAGTGACTATAAGGTTTTCAACAATGCTTTGCATAATAATTTGCCTTAAAAAGAAATTATGTTGGGTTCCTATCTCTTAAAACACGGCCCCCTGAGCTCCTGTGACTTTCCTAACCTGTCCCCATTTCTACTCCTCTGACAAGTTCACCTGTGCGATTGGCAGGCCTTGCAGACTGGGAATCTGGAGAGGTCAAACTCTGTCTCCTTCCAACTTCATCTGAAGGAGATGTTGGTAAAGAAGATATCGGAGGAGTCTGAGCACGTCGTGCTGGAAGTACAGTTGTAGTAGGGTAACTGGAGAACATTTGCCTTGAAAAAAGAACAATACACATTTATGTTGAACAGAATCATGCTCAAAAAGGGCTGATGCAAGAAGAACATCAACTGGAGTGCACTTGGGAAATCCTACTTGATGTAATTGAATTTAGTAAGGGTAAGACACAACACATACTTTGAGGCAATAGCTCATTTCTACCAACTTAATCTGTATAATTAAGTTCTATGCATGACATAAAAAAAACCCCAAAAACCCTCAGAGACCAGACCAGGAGCTGTCCTAGGAGATAAAAGATAAATAAACACTTTTCTCATTTCCATTTCCCACTCAGGCTGACTAATAAATCAGGTAAGCGTTTAATTTGCACTGTTCTAGTATGAAGACACTGTTCTGGCTTTTATCAAAAGATGTGTGCAAAACTTCTATGCATTAATAAACTTAGAAAAAGTATTCTATGTAAGGTAAAGCAGATTTCCTTTAACAGCACAAACTGCCTCTGCAAATCCAGTAGTTTATCTTTCATTTCAGTATGTCAGGGTAAGCTGAAACAACATCTTAGCTTTACTGAATGTCACCTATCAAGACCTATTCTAGTTTGAAAATCAAACATGCATTATAAATACAGAATTTCAGAGATTTTTAATTTGAACTACACCAAATAAGCATGATAACTGAAGGACAACTTAAGAACATTTTCTCCTTCTTAAATAATGCAGACATTACCTTTATATACCATGTATAGCAAAAGCTTAACAGCTTTCTAACAAAAAATACACACCCTGCAAGGCAAAATAACATTTCAACTGTGTCCCTTTGCAGAGGCAGTTCTTGGCAGCATCTCCAAAGGCTTAGCCAGCTAAAGACAAATATTCTATATAAACAACTGGCTCCCTATACCCACAGAGTCACACATGCTGATAGGATATGTTACCTCAGGAGACTGAGGGGCATAACGCCAGGTGATTCTGATGCTGGAACTGTTTCCGTATCAGTTACTGGAGTGGTAGCAGTGGTAGTATCCTCCAGAGAGCTGCTCATGAAAGATGTTGTGCTAGAAGCAGAAGGGCTGGTTGTAACTGGGGTTTGGGCTTGCTGAGACTGATCACCTTCTTCTACTTGTTGCTCCACTTCTGCAGCAGAAAAATAAGGCTGTTACTCCAACGTTAACATAACTGTGTAGATCAAAGGAGTACCCATGGCTAAACTTTCAAAAATAACTATCACCATTTAGAATTCACCCCAGAGAAAGAAAAGAGAGTGCAGATTCTGCCCCTAACTCATGGACTTGAGTAAAGAAATCAGTCCAGGAGCTCTTGCTGTTCCCACAGCAATACAAGGTAAATAGCAAGCAAAGCATTTAATTACGTCAAATTTATGATATTCAGATTTATGGTTGTAACAGCTTGGACTATTCCCAAAACACGAAGAAAGGGGAGAGGCCTTGGATATAAAAACTGAACTGATTAAGTATAAAACTGTTTTTAACTAAGCTGTGCAAGTAGCATTTTTAAGGGGCTTTTATGTTGGTTTAGAAGAAGCGCAAATCCTTCTGACAAGTATATACAGTACTGCTCATTTTTTAAAGTATTAAAAACACTAAAAACTCTTATTTCTGACTGATAGGCATTCACTTGTTATTAAAGTAAGGAATTAGGAGAAAGGCAAAAAACAATCAGGGTTTATAGCTATAAAAGAGTAAACGGGCTTCTGTAAAATTTCTCTGCTCGATTAAGACTCCCCTGAAGTATAATATCGCTACAACCAACAATTAACTACGTTAATTGCATTATACGTCGCTACTATTCATTTTACCCTCATTCTGCAAACGCACCTTGTTTAAGCCTGCCACCGAACTGGTCCTCCAGCAGCCCGTGAACCACTAATTTGTAGATCATGGCCTGTGCCCGCTCCAGGTCGGCCAGCCCCAGCGCTCTCTTGATGGGCGAGCGCATCACCGCGCGCTTCACCATGTGCCGCATCAGGAACTGCAGCGCGGCGCGCAGCTCCACGTCCTCGTGCACCACCGGCGACCCCGCGCAGTCCGAGTTGTGACCGTTCTCTGCCAGCACTTTGGGGATTAACAGCAGCTCAGCGTACTTACTACAACTAAGAAGAACGCTGAGTGACTTCATAGCACCGAGATAAAGGTAAGAGAGCTGTACAGCTCGGATTTCTGACTGCGCTATATCATGACTTCGTGGGCTGTGTTCGTGGTTCTTTTTTCTTCCCTCAGCAGTTTGGTGCTGGGATTCCATACCTAGCGTTGATGGTTCTAAAGAAAAGGAAACAATTTCGCTTTCCGACTTAGAGGGTGTAGCACCGTGTCCTTTGTTATCATCGGCACTTTGGCCTAATCGTGGATCTGATCCAACGTCACCCTCCAGTTTCTGGTCCATTTCCCCTCTATCTTCAGATTCACGCCTATGTTTTTTCTCGTGTCTCTTGGTGCTTTGTTTTCCCATGTCTTCGTGAATGCCAGTCAGATAGGTAAGGTCCAGCAACACAGTAGCTGTCAGCCCACGAAATCTTGCAACATCAAAAGGCAGTGGTTCACAGGGCTCCAGATTATACAGTGGAGTATCACTAGGCGACCAAAAAGTTGGGAAGCTTTAATAAAGATCAGAATGACACAGGAAAAAGCAAGTGAGGGAGAGACAGGAGGAAAGTACAGGAAATAACGTAGGCAAGTAAGATGTAAAATATACTTAATAAAACAAATCAATTCTAAAAATTAAACGCAAACAGGGAAAAATGAGGTTATGATCAGAAAACAGGGAGATACGGTTTCAAAGCAAATGCAACAAAACATACACAAGTTTTCAACAACAAGCACTAAAACCCAGAAGCCCCACAGAAGCTATCCATTCTATCCTCTGGATATATTAATTATCAGAAATATGTAACATACTTTTATCAAGAGAAGCTACCTGAAGGTAAATATTATCATCATACTCGAATCTTAACAGGTATAAAAGCTTATAAAGAAAACTTTTAAACATTAAGGAAAATCTTTGATTGTCTTCAAGCTATTCATCTCCATGAGCACACTACTGAAAGCTCAGGAGAATTCTGCCTCTGATGTGTCAGGACAGATGACCTGTGAAAAGCACAGGCCAGAAAACCTAACAGACATATTTATCTATCTGTCCATCTATATTCAGTGATATCTTCTGTTACCGTTTAGGACTGTTACACTTGACTAACTGTGCTGGGTTGCGAGGCAGGACGTGGCCAGGGGTGTGTATTCGATCACGATCTGTTGAACCCAGGTGGGGCAGTGTTCTTTTATCTCTTCCAGGACCCACCCGTGTATCCAGGAAGGTACCTTCTGTTAATGGGCTACTGAGTGACAGGTAAAACGACATCTGCCCATTGTGAAATGCTGCACCCAGGGGGAGGAGCCAAGCATTTCCAACGGAATAAAATCTGAGATCTAGAATACCGCAGGCAGCCAGCCTTTTTTTCCACTGGATTCCCAGCAGAAGGCTGGGCCCTTCTACACCACCACTGGACTTTCAGAGGAGGACTGCACCCTTCTACAGGATCACTGATTCAACAGATCCAAATTCACAACTCCAGGAGGACTGCAGCCATCATTTAATCTGACCCTATTAACATCCTGACTGAGAAGGTACCAGGTTGTACTTCTGAGTCTGTCAGTGTTTTTGTACTACTGCATTTTATTTTAATTTTCCTATTAAGTTGTAGTTTGATTGTTTTGTTTTGTGGGGTTTTTTTGCTAGGAAAGAACTGTTGTTCCTATCCTTATATCTTTGCCTGAGAGCCTCTTTAATTTCAAAATTATAATAATTAGGAGGGAGGGGGTTTACATTTTCCATTTCCAAGAGAGGCTCCTGCCTTTGTCTTTTAAAATCAAGACAGTAATTTTCACTCGAAGCAGGACAAAAATTCACCAGCCTATATTTCCATACACCTCGTATTTCCCATACATCCAGCACAGAAATGACAATTAAAACTTCCTCTTATTATCCCAAGAAGTTTTCCCATCTTACAATATAATCTTCGACCTAAAAGTGAAAGCAAGCTTTTACTGGTTTTAATTAAAAAGGTGTAAAATGAATCTAAATCCTCTACCAAAATCTTGCTATGTTCAAGTACTGTTCCACATCATTCAAATAAAGCTTTGAATTATTTTAAAGGCACTCTTACTTTAAGGCTATACTGTCACATGGGCACACTTGAAAGAATGTAAATCAGGAACTAAATCAATTGCATTTCAGTATATTTACCCAAAGTGACAACAGCAAAGACAAAAGAGACATAATGCTCCAACAGCTGAAAATGAAAATGTCCTCAACTATTTCAGAATGTAATTGTAACTGGCAAGGAAAAAAAAAAAATTATCACTGCTCAATTTCTTCAAAAGACTTCTTCAGCTATAGGTAGAAGAAGTTCAAGAAACTAAGTTAATAAAATCTTTTCCACACACAAAAAAAACCCCAGGCAATTCCCGTGAGAGCCCCAAAAACCTCAGAGAAGCTTAATTTCAGCTTCCTTCCAGTTTTGCCTTTGAAACCTTGTCTGCAAGACGGGTGGGAAAGGAAGCATCTCCTTCCAGCCTTGAGCACTCAAAGGCAGGTGGAAGAATGGACAAACACTACTTCAAGGCAGCGTTAATTTTAATACCACTGAAGTCTACACTTAAAGCAATTCATCAGCATGACTCCAGTATCAAGGATAGGTTACTTCTGAGGATTTACAACCACAAACCACTACCACTGTACGGTGAAAAGTGCAGGAAATGGGCATACCTGATGGTAATCTCTGCTTCGTCCCACTGGACCTTGGCAGAGGTACTGCCCTCCTTCACCACCCCCAGCAGGGTGGCGTGACGGCCTGTTTGCTTGTGGACACATCGCCCTCCCACTCTGAGCCCGGCATCCACTCCACCAATCACTGCCAGGACGGGCCACACCTCCACACACAGCATCTTCAGCTGCAGCTCTGACAGCTCTGCCAGGCCATACCGGCTGTGCTTGCTTTTCTCCTCCTCTTTGTTCTCTTTCTCTTCTCTCACCTCATTCTCTTCTCGGCTTTGAACAGAGCGACTTTTTTTCAGTTTTTGACCCCCTTCCTTAAGACATGCTTTGATTTTATTAAGTCTTTCCATCATTTTTTTGTTGATGCAGTGCGTCCAGCGGTCTGTGCGATGCAGGATTCGAACGAGCTGGATCGTGGCTTCTGCCAGCACTGCAGCAACAGGGCTGCAGATGGGGTCACCAGGCAGCAAATCTCTCGGCGTCCCACGCATCTGCATGTCACAGATCTTCACCTGTTGGAAGAGAACAGCATACAGGTTATCTTCTCAACGTACCTCGGTGAGTTCTTCTTATAAATACTGGAGTCACCTACTGAATAGAAACAATTAGTAGCACTGTCTTTTTTTTCCCTTGGAATCCCTGGGACATCCACCTTAACACTGAGCAAAACCTCCATCCTTCAAGACTCAAGGGTGCCGAAATTAAGTATTTCATGGTTTCTCTCACAAGACTATCTAGAAAGCCTAATACTATGATCTCCTTGGTTTCTGGGGAATATAAATTTTTTGTGTAAAACATGAAGCCTTTAAATCTATTCTAAATAGTAAAATACATTTTAAATTTACAATAGATTACAATAGTTAAAACACTGTGTATTTGCAACGCTGTTTTGGTCAGTAACTCAAAGCAGCCTCATACAGGCTGCTCTGATGAATGCTGACTTTATACCAGTCTAAACCAGTACACCTCCACAGATGGACATTTAAGTTACCTTCTCTCCTGGGTTACTGCTATAGAACATAACACAAGGGTATAACTCAGCTGCATCCACATCTTCAAAAGCTAGTTTTGGCTCCTACGGAAGAAATAAAACAAAAGCCCCTCAATCTCAGACCGCCTTAACAAGCAAAAATATGAAACGCAAAAAAGTTATGTCTGTATTATAGATCTTCTAAGTACTGAAACTGCCACATGTTTTAACTCTTATACTCATCTATGCTATATTACCATTGCAAAAAAACCCCACCAAAAAACTAAATTACGATAAATACCTCTCCATTTTTACCAAAGGAAATAGTTCTTGCTTCCATATCTAATACACATGTGATGAAATCTCCTTGGGTAAAGCTTGACAGAGTCAAAGTCTGCTCTCCATTGTGATAGAGGTTGCCACTGTAGGCTCTGTAGAGCCACATATCTGAGGTAGTGCGATGGTTGAAGTCATGCACGGGCCAGCGAGACACTCCCACGCAAGTGCCTTCATTGCCTCGGTTCTCCTTCACAATGTAGAACTAGCAGGCAAAACAAACACACAGGAAAAAAATGTCAGGAATATACACCTATACAACAAAGCAATGAAAGTATTCCTTCTATAGATGTATGTCTACTTTTAACTGTTTTTCACAGAAGCTTTTAATGAGAAAAACAGTAGGTTTACATCATAAAACCATTTCAAAATCCCTCCAAATGATGTATTAAACACTGCTGTCAGTCAGGCTGATGCATCATTTTTCAGGAAAATGACATGCTTTGTGAAATTCTTCTCTACAAAAAAAAAAAAAAAAATCCTAAATCTTTATAATTCAGTAAGTAAGTTTCGCAAAACTCTTGCATGCTGTCTATGGACCTTAGGGACAAGTACTGTTACCTCTAATAACACATAATAAATGTTTCACAGTCTCCAATCTGTGTGATGAAATATTCACATCCCACCACTCCAAAGCTGCCACAAACTCTTCCCTTGGGACTGAAAATCACAGAATGATTTAGGCTGGAGAAGATCCTTACGAACATGGAGTCCACCCATAAATGCAACACTGCCATTTACTGAAGAGTCAAGTCATAAGCAAAGAGCACGGGCAGCTGCTGTTAATAAACATTAGCACATTTCCAAAACTGTGAGAGAGAGAAGGTAAGAAACGCACATTGATGCAACCTACCTTCCATTGGTAACACCCAGAAGTAACTCCAGTGGATGCTAAACCGTATCCTTTGCCTCCACTTCCATGAGTTAGAATCTGTCCATTCTCCACTATGCAGCACTGAGCTTTCTCGGGATCAAAGGACACTTCCTGGATGGGAAGATTCTCATCTTCATCCTCAGACTCTCCCTGCTTCTACCAGAAATAGGACAAAACATTTGTGGTAAATGTAATTCAGCTGCATTCAGTCACAAGACAAAGTACAAGCACTGTTACCTGGAGCTTCATTTCTTGTTCTTTCTCCTTTATTTGAATTGCATGTTTGGCCTGGGCTATTGGAGTCTCCCACATGCAGTCAGACAGAAGTGAGAACAATCGTTCAACAACCTGGGGCATTGGGACAGAATTCAGATCATTTTAACTCCAACATGAGAACACCAGCAACACTATACATTTTTACTTGGCTTTGTAGGTATAAATATTAAAATATTTTCTTGTTCTTAGATCAACAAATAACTACACTGAGCCTTGCTTGATTTGACTTTGAAACCTACTAAACATTTAAAAGTTTAAGAGACTTTTTGAGGAAATGTAAAAGTTTTAAACAAAATATAAAGACCTGAGCCATCTGATCATCTTCGACACCAGATTCACAAGCAGGTAACACAGCTTCTAGGACATGAAGTGCAAGCAGTCTAGTCCTCAGATTGCCAACCAAGGGAACTCCTGAAGATGGAACAACATGTCAATAAACTTAAAATTACTTCTGCCTCAGGCCTGCCCCTGGCTCCACGCCCCCAGTGCCCCAGAGTGTAACCCCTGCACGCCTGTACTGCAGTTGGTTTGAACTGTTCACTAGGAACACCCACTATGTAACACGTGTTCTAACAGGGCTTAGTTTTTGGAACTGCACTACAGAAATGCAAAGTAACCATGGAGCACATTCTGACATTATCATACCTGAGCAACACTTCTGGGAAGCAATGTTAAGAAGGACTTCTGTCCACTTTGGAGATGCCATCTTGGACTGAATTGCTTTTGAAGACACAACTCTACGCAGGAAAACGAGAAAGTCTCCCAGGTGCAATTCTGCTGCATGTTGCTTTCGGAGGGCAGCTAGGAAGTTAAAGCAAAAGTTTTCACTTACAGCTTCAATATTACAACTTGACTGGCAGTCCTGGTAACTGGGAACAACCTGATCTGCAGGTAAAAGCCCAATAATCAGTTACTGTGTGGTGGCTGGCAGGTGCCCACCAAGCTGTGCTCTCACTCCCGCTCCTCAGCAAGACATGGAGAGAAAAGAACATTAAACTTCTGTGGGTCAAGGTAAGGGACGGAGATCTCTGTGGGAAGGCCTCATCTTTCAATTCCTGATTAATTATCTTATTAATTCATCTTATTAATTAATCATTGCATTATTTAAAAGCAAAGACAGTTAAAAGCACAGACAAAAACATGTGCACACTTAAAACCAAACTACAATTAAAAATTCTTCAAACAGAATTTCCACAAAATTAAAAATGCTCATTAAGGGATTACAAGCTATGTGAAGATATCAGTATTTCAGAAAATCTTTTGTTGCAGATTTTTCCATATGACACAGTAGTGTCACCTTCTTGCCATCCACTCCGACTGCATAATAAAAAATGAATACAATAATTTCCTGAATACAGCTGTATTTATTTGTGGTTTGAAATTTAGATAATTAAATTCCTGTGACCACATTTATTAAGAACACTACAACCACCAACACATTTTTCAAGGAAAACTGTATTATCTTCCTAATCCCAAACCCAGTTAAGTAATTCATATTCTCAGCCTGCTCCTATCCTTGCAGCTTTGTGGATCACTTCTGTAGAGATCTGAACTGATCACAAAATCATTTGATGACTTTAATCTGATCTACAGAATTAAAAATGACCCAACAAAAACCAATATACAATAAAGTGAATAAGGACCTCAGCATTCAGTGGTTTCTGCTATTACGTTTCCTGGTATTTTAGAATTGTAACAGAAATCATGTAAGATAATTTACCTCTGAAGTCTCTCTTCTCATTATCCCCATTTGAATCCGCCTTTTTTGATTCCGCTTCACCTTCCTCACCTTCTCCTTCTCCAAAGGAAGCCATCAGCATCACACCAGCTTGTGATAGCAAGTTTTTCAGCTGGCTGCATAATAAATCCAGCAAGGATTGCACCACCTTCGGGCTCAGTTTATCTGCATAGGTCCTGTACACACATACAGGGAAAAAGTAAGAGTACTTGAGCACTGATCAAATGAGCAATAATTGCAGCAGGTTACTCTTCCTCATCCTCCACTACCACTTAGATTCTTTTCATTATTTATCTCTGATTTAAAACAAATTAGAACAGTCTAACCTTTGGAGTCAAAGGATAAGTTTTCCCTACTTTCTAGGGAAAAAAGCAACAACCCTGTTAATTAATCATAATTCCACTACAATTTCTAAAGAAAGGGTGCTGTTTCTATGGGCTTGGGAGATTTTTTGGGCGGAGGATTACTGAGCTTTTTTATGCAACAGATTTGGCAGGTAAATGCAACGTGTTGTACAAAAACTGAAAGGAAGATGCATGTACTGCATATCAAACAATAGTCTCACTTTGACTAGAAAACACTTTCTCCACTGGTGTTTTCTTTACTGAGTAAGACTAAATATTTAAGTATTGCTAGTAATTTGCACGCTGTCCCGTGGTCTAGCAGAGACCACTCTTTCTCACAGAATTATTTTGTATTCTAGAAAAAAGCACAACGTCTTGCTCTGAGGAACTTCTGTATTATCAGTACTGCTTTTACACAAACAACTTTTACATTGCAACACAAAGTCTTATAGCAACTGAACACACCTCCTCACAAAGCTGAAATAGCAAAGAGGCAATTACTAGAATACAGTGTTTACAGACCACAAAGTTATGACTATTCAGGTTCAACTGAAAAATACACTCACAGTTGAAAAATATTTGTTAGTCTTCATGCATCTTTCTTATAAAAAATGTGACAATCCTTCCCCCCGCCCCCTTATGTATTTCTGAGCAACATTTACTGTCCTAACGAAAGCTCACACGTTTCTGAAGGGTGCTGATAAACTCAGTGATCAAGTTTCCTGAGAGCAAGGGACACTCACCCTGTGGTGATAGCCAGGATCTGCAGCAGTCTCGTGCTGGCTACTTTCAAAGCCGTGCTGAGCTGAGAAATCCCCGTCTTGGGCAGCAGCTGCAGGGGCTGTCCTAGCATGGTGTCTGTGCCACACAGCTGAGACAGCACATTCAGCAGGCCCGTTGAAATGGCCAAGGAGACATCAACGGGCTGATAATGCACGCTGAGAGCAAAGACTGTCACCAACAGAAGACGCTGCTGTGCTTCTAAGATTAAAATAAAGTTGTTTTAAATATGATGTTCAGAGTAAGAATACTAAGACAGACAACCAGCAGATTATTTTTAAAATAGGATTTATTTAATTAAATTATCAAAGAAAAAGTGAGTCTTGTCAGACGCTTTGAGGCAGTCTTTCTGATGAACCACTGCAGTCTTTAACCCAGTGTAACCATGCCAAAATTGTCCAAGAAAGAGTAGCCTGCCTTGGAAAACACACAAGCTGTCCTACTGTACATTTTTTGAGAACTTTTTCTAGAGAACTTACTTACCATACATTAGAGACCGCTTTTCACTTACCTATGTGATGCTTATTAGCTTGCAGAGCTCTTTCTAATGTAGCAGATAATTGCTGGTAAATTTTGTGCACAGCCACCTGGATTTCAATTTGAATACTCCTCTTGGCTGCTCTGATACCATCCTGGGCCAAACATACAAATAAATATTATAAAAACGGAGACATTTTTGTTCACTGGAGTACTGAAACAGAAGAAACTGCTGAAGTACACACCTGGTAGTGATGCAGTCTTACACTCTCTCCTTTGGCCCCTGCATGTCCTACAGTGCCCAGACCAAAGCAGCCAGCAAGAAACTGGAGTCTAACAGAAGTAAGCAGTGAAGAAGACTGAAATCCTGGTACTTGGCGGCTTCCCATTAATGGCACACAGCCTTTTTCCTCCATTCCTGAGAGAAGCACCAAAATCTGATGAAGTGCTTCCAGACGAAGCTAAAAATAAAAGCAGGCAAAAAAGACAATGTGAAATAAGTAGGCAGTACCCCTATAAATGAAAACTGGATCATACTGAACTGTAAGCAAGGATGAATGAGGTCACTATTTTCTCCTTCACATATTTTTTTTTAATTCAGTTTTGTTTTAGAGTTTGTTTACAAAACATTCCCAGCTCCAGGTAAGATATTTAACAGAAGTGAAGGAAAAGCTACTTTAACGGACAGAACTCGGACACTGTTTAAAAAAAAAATCAATCCTATAACGAGCATAATGTAGGAAGAGCAAGAAGAGCTGTTAAACTGAAATTTACCTCAGCCCTCAATTGCTGCTGCTCCATTGCAATTACTGATGCTTGTGGACTGGTGGACATACTTTCCTCGGGTTCCTTAAATCCTGGGGAGTTTCCCACATCTCCACTGACAAAACTGACAGCGTTTTCAATCAAGGTATGAACTCCAAGGGATCGTGAGAGATCAAAATCGGACTCAACAAATGAGTAGGAGGATGTGTACAACCAATCTCTGCTGTGCTTCAGTCGAACCCACGAGTCACTGAGAGATTCCATTTGACTGTGTATTGCTCCTAAAGATACACAAAGGGAGGTCTCATCAGCTCCAATTCAGGAAAAACATTTTGGCAGGAGGTAAAGACTGAGCTGCTGCTACTGACACAGGTGGAAAATGAATACTCATGTTAATTACACCATGCATTAAGCAACTTACAGCAAGACACTTGATTTAAACTTACAGCAATTTCCTTAAAGAAAAAGCTGTATTTCTTTTAAATGTTTAAGCACTATTGCAACAAGCTGCCATGTGAAGAAACAAAAAGAAGCCGCTCAAACCGCTCAGCTTAAAGCTAGAACACTGAATAAAAAATACTTTGCAGCTAAATGACAAAAGAGTAAAGAAAATATTTTCTACCAATACAACTTAAGACACTGGGACTTTACTTTGAGGTTTGAACATAAAGCCAGAGTGGTTTTGGTTTTAATCACTGTGTTTCATAGTTTTGAAAAAACACAATGTTATTTTGAATTAAATATTTACAGAATTCACGACTGCAGTACAGAACAGAAATTTTTTAGACTAACAGAGAACATTTACTTTGACTCAAGACAGATACATGTACATTAAACACTAACTAGAATAAGGGTCAGATCTCCATCTGGTAGTTTCACGTGCCTATTTTCAAGTATTTCCTATCATCAGCATGTCATTACCTGAAACTTCACTGCCACTAATACATGGACTTCTTCAAATAGCATCAGTCATCAGTCTGCAGCCCTGGAAGCTATCACCAGAGGTTTGATCTCATTTCCAAGAGAATTTTCCTAGAACTCTCTCCCTGGCACAAATTATTGCCATGCCACTAAAGTTGTAACTTCATTAGCAGTTAATTGATAGCCATCAGTCATTATTTTCCTCCTTTTGTAAGTGCTCTTTGTCCACTTGGAGGCATGCAAAGCATTACAAGAGGGCACACCTTGCTCAGAAGAACTTCCCATGAATATAGAGAGACTGTCTGGAGATTATGGAAACCTAAACTGTATTAAAACTTGCTTTGAAATTTTTGTTTGGATTATTTACACAATGTACAAAAAATGTTTAAATATTTATTTGCCTTGTGTACAGTAAATGATAATTTGGAGAATCACAACCTGCTCACAGTACTTGTACAAATCTGAATTACTTAATTTTAAACATCCTTCTGCAGGATATCAGCTTCAAACATTATGGAGCATAGCCATTTTCAGGGAAAAGTCACACACACTCATAGGAATTTAGCTATTCAAAGCTTGCTTTCATCAGTAAGGCTGAGCTCCAATGGAAACAGCCAGATCCAAATTTCAGGGCCTCCTTCAAATGCTGCTCACCTACAGCAGCTGCTCACAGGAACAAGCAAAGGCAGACACAGAAGTTTTGAACTTGGGCTGAATTTCCTAGCAACCTACATTAACTTTCTTCCTGAAGTAAAGGCAAAATGCTGTTATTCTGCCAATGAGTCAGCACCTGCAGGACACAATTTGCACCTTTATGCAATTTACAAGTTCAAAATACTGCAAAATTTTGTTTCTCTTTTGTCAACCAGGTTACCTTCACTTACTTGCCAAAAATGTAATTGTCAGAGCTATAAATTATGAAAACCTCTTCACATCCCATTTTATTTTCAGTAAATAGTGTTAATAATGTGCATTTCCATAGTATTCCTTACAACTTGCTAATAAGCAGACTGCTATGGCTTCAGAAAGAACCATCATAGTACTAAGGTCATATAGACTCAAGTTGATTTTGGATAGTGCAGAGGTGATGTTCAAACACTGCTTTCCAAAGTGCAATCTCACCTCCTAATCTGTGCTGCTTTATGTAACACAGCAAGACTACATGATTTACAGAGAACAACCCATTTTGTCCTGTCTACTATGAAAAAATTTGAAGAAATTCTTTTAGTTTTACAGTTGATACCTGGCAATAATATTTAAAACAAAAGACAGATCCCCCTACTCTAATTTTAACATCAATTCTTAGAACAGTTGCTTTAAAGCTTTCCTTTAAAATTTAAGTTACATGGGGAAGCCGTCAGTGAGAAGCATAAGACAGAACAGAACAAAGAGGTGCTGAAATACTCAGTTTCATGGAGGAAGTGGTTTCCTGGCAAGTGCATGGTAAACAGAGCCCAGAGGAGAGGATAAATGAAGCCTCAGATTACCCAGAGGATGCACAGCCAAACCATTTCCAGAAGATTGCCTACACAGCAAGGGCTCTTTCCGAAAGCCCCCTAAGCCCTGGAGCTTTCGTACAGCAGCCAAGCTCAAAGCAGCCCAAAGTGACCTCAGCTTCCTCCGCCTGCCCCACACTGCCCTGCACCACGGCACAGAACCCAAGCATTTGTAAGAAAATAAAAACCAATTCCAGTGGCTTAAATCATCATCTAAATGAAACCTTTAACGGGTTTGCAGAACACCCAAAGAAAATTTAGTTTTGATAAGCAACAAACCTTATAAGAAACCCAACCATGTGTTAATAAAACCCTAAATTATTTCATATTTGAGCAAATTTTGAGATCTTAGCTAATTGCTTTTGTACAAAATGCAAGAATGTTTAAATGTAAGACCAATGTAAAATTGCTTCTAATTTGGAGAAAAGTGCAATGACTATGAGTTACAAATTAAATGTAAAACAATACAAGATATAACTGAAAGAAAAGAGTTTAAACACAAATATGTCAGAAACCAAAGGAGCATACTTCAGAACTAAAAATGTTTAGCCATTAGGGCACAGAGCTCTAAAAGTAATTTTTCCTTCTTGTCCATATTACTTATCAGCAGAAGAATCAAATGTGACTACATCGTAGCTCAGCTTGATTCTTTTTAACATCAATCACAGGGAATTGATTGCAGTACAGCAGTTCCAGAAGGCTCTACAATCACATGAACAGAGCTGCACAGACTACTAATAAACCTGAAGCTTACAGTAAAAAAGTTTAGTTGTCTTTATAAGCCAGCTTATAATAATGAGTTTTCTAAATGAATGTGGCACAGCTGCAATGCACACTTTATAAAACAAAACAAAAAAAATATGTAGGGAAGCTATAGAGACAAAAAATTAAACATGCCATCAGTTACTTGCTTGAAGCTCTTCTTTTTTCTGGGGCTCAACTGGCCAAAAAGGAGTAAATACACTACACCACAGAAGAATCAAAGACAAAAGCAGACATTTGAAACAGCAGGTAACATACTCAGAAAATCTCTGCCTCATTATTCTGAATTAAACAATCAGTCTCATCTCAATCAATACAATATACTAAGTGTCAAGGTACGTGGAAAAAATATTTACTCTTGTTTGGCATTAATACAGCCTAGATAACTGTCTTTCTAAATTCTCCACCTTCAAGGAAAAAAGAAATAATCCCCTGTAGCACAGCTGTATGCATTCAATTGTGTATTCCTGTATGTTCAAGCCCCTTCCTTAAGCACAATTTATCAATTTTCAAAGGCAGAACACATTATTGCAGGTACACTAAAATCTTTCAATTCCTTTTGGATTTCAGTTAAGTTGCTGCTTTTCTTGGAGTTGTGTCAGTAGCACACACAAGTAAAGTGAAATTCAGTGAGTTAAGCTGTAGGTGATGAAAAGCCCTGTGCTGTGCTTTCCTCACTGCTGTGTACCCCACAGCACCCCACAGTCACTGTACACAACATGTACAACCTCTGCAGGCACCGACTCTGGATCTGCAAAATTTAAAAAACAATCTAAGCAGCAGAGAAAACAAGGGGTTACACACAAGGTGAAAACAAAAATCTGCTGCTCATCATCCCTTACTGCAAAATTACACAAAAATACTTTTTTTTGTAGGGATGGAAAGAAAAGTTTACTAATAGAGATATAACTGTGTAAGAGCAAGGAACAAGATACTCAAAGGACCCTCAGGCTGAAGTAGGAATAGCCCAGTTCTCTTTCTGAATAGACAGAATAAATTTAAAAAGTAATTAGAATAAAGATTGGACTGAGTGGCTAAGATGTTATTTAAGTTACAAGAGAATGCTTTTCCTTCCATGCTCCTCTGCAAAACCATAGGAACTCACAGTATTACCTCCTTTATTAGTCACAGCACACCACAAGAATAAAGATAAAACTGAAGGGGATTCGCCAGACATCCACAGCTGGCACTGCACTGTGTGGGCCACATGACAAGGGGTGGACAAACGAAAAAAGCTGCAAGTTACACCCTCAGCAAACACTGGGACATGCTTCAGTCCTGGGAGATAACTAGGATTCACAAAACAGACATGTCACAAGAGACAAAAGATCATAAAAAGCACCGAGCTGAACAGCCCATCCATTTATCACACAAATATTTGTAGATCTTCTCCTGACCTTGACAGATGGATGAGGAATGTTTCCCTGTAGGTGCCCCCTTGCATTCTCTGACTCTGCCACTGGTTATCTATCAAAGCTGGTGTTGTCAGCACAAGCAGACAAGCTTGCATTACTGTTGCTAACTCCCAAGGAAGTCTTCCAGTACCGAAACAGAAGCAACTGTACATGTTGTGACAGTGTTCAGTTTACAAATCAGCTATTTGAGCTTCTTTTTAGGTGCTGGACAGATTCTCTGCATTTACCAATTTCTCCTCAGTGCTCACACCTGGTAGAGAATCTTCTTGCTGTAATAAAAGTTTTGATGAAGTCCACTCTTGCACTATTCCTCACTTTCTGATTCTCATGACCAAAGCAACATTAGCCTAAGCAACAGTCCAGGAACAGTAACAATCCATTAGACATATTGTACCTGAGACCTAACTCAAAGTCATTTCCTAGGTTACATTTAGGACACAGAGGCTATCAAGTACAGAGTTCTGTGCCAGAGTAATGGCAAAGCTAAAAATGCTGACTTCAAAGAATGTCCAGCAGATCAGAGGCCTTCTGATAGATCTTCTAACCCTGAGAATGCCTTGATACATCTGCTGTCACAGTAAAAGCAGCTCTGGTGCACTTTTTTATTTGTTTGACTGTTTCAACTGATTATGCATGGACAAAGCATCTCTTTCCACATTACTTAAATATTGAAATCTAATGGGTGCTGCCACTGACAGCATCCTTTGCAATTCCAAAAGACTTTAAAAGGCATATAACCTCTGAGTACTCCACTCAATGATAAAGCCTTTTAAACCTTACCCAACAGCACTGAAGCTTCTGTTACTTAGGCATATCATAACTCAACCTAATTCCTGTATGCACAGTCCCATGTTTTTTACAGATACAGCAGACCTGAGCTGTAATTCTCAGACAGATTCTACATCATCCAGATGGAACTGGGACTTTTTAGTCCCTCCACCACCTTCTATCAAGGAGCTCACTAAGATTCCCCAGTGTGAAGGAGTAACAAAGAGCAATAGAAAACATGGTTGCTTGCTAAGGTATGCTGGTAAATTAAAGCAGTGTCTCCTGACTGCAAGTTCTCCAGGTTCAAGCACATTTAATGGTAAAAGTTCATTGTTAGCACAAAAACAGAATGCTCCACATAAACTTGTCTCACAATTTTTTATACCTGAAATGAGTGAAAACAGAATGCATGTTTCCGATTCGCTTAACAGAAAACGTCACTTGTTTAAAAGAAGCATTACAATTCTAGAAACCAGAATGAAGAGTTATAACCAAGGAAATACTATAACCAAGCCACAAAGCAACAGAACTTCACACAACACAGAGTAGGTAACTATTATTTTAAATGCTATTTTGAAATGCTCAGTTTGAACACCTGTTGTGTAACTGTAAACTGTATGCAACTGCTAACATCGTTTAACTTAAGAAACTCTTAACATTTATCAAGATGGTATTCACCAGGTAAATAACAGAACTCACCCCTCTTCGTGTGTGATGCTGCCAAATCCAAATCAACATTTCGTCTTCCACTCTAGATAAAAAGATTAATAGAAGACACATTTCCTCAGCTGATCACATGTGGTGCACAACATTAGAGGATTTACATTTCAGCCCTCACCCATAAAAGTGAGACAGTTAACAGAGCTAGAAATATTTTGTGGGGTTTTTTACAATTACTGCTTTTTCTTAACAGTGATGAATTAATGTACCAAAACACAGTGCTACACAAATGTTTCAGATGTACTTCCCATCTAAACACGCTTATTGACAATCTCTAAATATATCATGCTAGTTTACTTACCAGTGAATAACCTTCCTCATCTGATTCTGGCTGAGACAAATCAGATTCACTTCTTGACTTCATCAGTCTGTAGCTTGAGTTTGCATGGACTGAGCGACTTTCTGCTGTAAGACTTTCACTCCTGCTTCAGGTGCACACATGTTCACGTGCACACACACACACAGAGGAAAAAAATGCTGATATTACACAAAGGTAAGAGCTGACAGCCAAATTTAGCAGGTGCCACAGTTTTGTTTGGGAGGAGACTACCACAGAACGTCACAAGACCACATTAAAGAGGAAAAGAGTGGTCTGATGGCTTCAATTATGTTTATAAAAGTGTATTAGTAAACTTGGTTACTTCTTAACAGCCTTATTGGTCAACTGACCAAATGTCAACCTCAAATGAGTTGGAGGCTTTAGAGCCTTGGTAAGTATTACACAGAGTAAACAAAAACACTCTGAGCTGAGAGGACAAGAAACAGACAGCAGTAAGTGGGTGAAAAAGCACTGAACTCATTAAAAACCCACCCATAAAATGCATCCTAAAGTTGATATGCTGGAGATCAAAGCGACTTTGACAATGACAGAGGCAGCCACCCATGCTTTAGGGACTAGATTTCCAAAAAGAGGCAAAAAAAAAAATAAAAGGGTACTGAATATATAAAATTTTACTCTCCAGTATCTTAATATCTTTCCCATCAATATCTTAATTTAAAATATCAAAACAGGACACCTAACACAACAAGTCTTACCCATGCCTATGATAGGAATATTTATAAAAATCAATCATGAACAACACTTTTATAATAATATGCTTTAAATATTTTGTTTTAAATATATACAAATTTTTTTAACACTAATATACAGGACATGGATACAGTTCAAAAAAACATAAATATGGTAAAAAATCCAAACTCAAATTACAGGAAAAAATAAACGGTTTTTCCAAGTACCTCATGCTATCTGTACACCTGATAAATCTGAACTATTTATCATTAAGCCCAACTTTGAAACTTAAATAGGGTCCACACAGAATAAAACTCTTTTAGGTTTAGTTAGCATGGCCAAGGAAAATTGAGAAAAAAAAAATCACTATTTTCAACACTGCTCTCAGCAGAAATTTTCTTCTAAAAAAAAAAAAAAAAGCAATCATCCTCAGAGGAAAACTGGGGTTGTTTAAGCAATTGTAAAGGAAGCAGAGAAGAGTTAGCCACAATGCAGAGTGAGCAGCGCCCACCTGGTCATGAGCCCGATGCCCTCTGGAGCGGCAGAGGGAGGGTGCTGCAGCTGCCCATCCTCCCTTCGCTTCTGCAGCTCCTCAATGACGGGGCTCACACCCAAGATCAGCAAGGCACATCTGTGGATCACCGAGTTGCAGGCAGCAGTGTACACATCCTGCCCTTCTGTCAGGTCAGTGCTAATCCTCCGCTCCTGCTGAGACTGGGCAGGTGGATCATCAAGTCTAGTGCCCGTCCCCGTGCTCATCCTATCGCGATCCCGACTGCGAGCTACTTCACGGGCTGATAGGAAACATTGAAATATTTCTGTAACATGCAACACAAAAAGAAAGTCTTAACTTCCAGACAAAGCTACAGCAAATAAAACATTCATCTACATCCTGGGCCAAAACCTGCCCCGCTACGAAGAACAACTAATATTTTTCTAACAGTAAAAGAATACAATAATAAATACAATGGCATAAAAGAAGTCATGCAAACAAGTTAAACTAAACATTTACACGATGTTAATTTGAAAATGAAGGTCAATGCACTTCGAGAGAAAACCAAAACTCTTTCAATGTCTTACAGCAACCCAACTCCTTTCTGAATAGCATCAAAGAGAAAGAGATTATTTTGCGTTTGCCTTTTAGCAAATGTATATAAAATAATGCTTCTGTAAATCTGTATTGCAGACACCAGAATATCTCTAATTCGATACTGGAACAGTTGAGAGCTTTTTTTAGCTTTGGGCAGTACAATGAAGATGCTATCAAAATTCTTAGCCTACACTTTACTTAATTATGCTGCAGTCTAAAGGGTCAGATTCTTCTAAGGAGTATGTGTGAGAGACCTCCTCATCTATGTTCAAAGAACTAAAGTTCTCCTGATTTAATAATTTTAAAGATCCAGGTCCCCTTTGGAAAGGCAAAGGTAAAACTAAATACTTCCTTCCCTGATATGAATAGAACTCCACAAGTCAGGTTCAGCATCCCTTAGGAACACAAGTGAGAGAGCCATGCTCTTCCTACTTATCTGTGCATGCAACACTATTGCTCTGTCTGGATGTTTCAGGATCCATTTCCTTTATTCTACCCAGAAGCCCTGACAAGGTGGAATTTGAGAACTGTATTTGCTCAAAATAACTGCAAATCAAGCAGCCAAACATGCTTCATGCACTGAGCAGGTGACATGTAAATCTTCTAGAACCACAAATCAGCTCACAAATGTGCACTTCAGCTGCACTGCACTGCCCACGGAATGACACAGCCTAGAAAACTAAAGGTGCAACATACAGTTTGGTCAATAAGGTCCCAAAGAGAAATGTTGGAGTCCTAATAGGAAACTGTCAGCAAAACAAGAGATGACAGCAGAGACTGGGAAAAGATGAACATTCTAACAGTATCCAGAGGAACAATGCTTGGAAAAGAAAAAGAAAATTGTGCAGCTATGGAAAATACTTGATTTGAAAAGTCAGCCAATTTCATTTTTTAAGCTACATGCATTCTAACAGAAATGCTGTCTTGGAGAACACTCAGTTCACAACAGATAAAAAACATCCTTGTGTGACTGTCTGTTGCTTTACTGAAACTGCAAAAATTGAAGATTAACTAAGTTGGACTACAAGCCCCAATCAGTGTAACAACAGTTTGAGAAATTCATCTTTTTCAAGCTATCTTCTGAAGAATTAAGGATGTTTAGAAAGCCCGGGAGAAAATATGGCAAATAGTGTTAAAAATACCACACTCTTACTAAAACCTTCACATTTATAAGAGTAGAGATATTCAAAGACAGAACTGAATTCCAACACAGTCCACTATCAACAGTTTTGTTTCCAAACTTCAGAATAATATTCATTACCTTTCAAAGCCTACTACATAAAACAACAATACATACAAACACAGCCAAAATTCTGTATCTAAATATTTATGAAAACTCAGAGATCTAATGACAGGAACTTTAGAGAAAACAAGATTAAACCAAGTATTCTTGTAGACAGTGCATATAGAGGTGCTGATCTATACCAGCACTATATATATGTATATCTATCAGATGCCCTGAGCTGCAGTGAACTCACTTATATTACATTCCTTTGCATCTAAAAACTTTCCTGAACTATAAAAAAAAATATATCACTGTATAAAAATAAGCCCCTCAAAATGTTTATGCAGGTATAGCTTTCATAATCTTTTAAATAATTTTTCAATTTTACCTCAGAGAGAAAAAGATGCTTCAAGTCCTTCAAAAGGACTTGACATTATGGACACACACATAACCAGTACTTACTACCAGCTGTCATAACTTCATGTTCTCTTTCCTCCTCTTCATCTTCTTGCTCTGGGTGTCCTTCTTCCCTGTCACGTTCTGCCTGCTCCTCCATTTCTGCTTCTTCATCAATTGTACGAGTAAAAGAATGTTCTTGAGTATCAACATCAGCAGATTCTTGGTTATCTACCATCTTGATTTAAAAAAAATACACACATGAAGAGAAATTATTCCTCACCAAAATGAAAGATGTATGTACAAGGACACAGCCACTGAATAAAAGGTTTCTTCCTATGAAAAAATACTTTTGATACTGTGTGAAATAAACAACAAAGGCAGCTGTTTACATTCAAGAAACCTGCTTTAAGGACCACTTTGTGTTGCCGAAGAGGCCCAACCCTGTAATTCACTTGAACATTTTCCTCATTAATGCTGATCTGGCTTAATAAAGTTTTTCAGAAGTTGTCAGTTTCAGGCCCAGTGCTCTCATATCAGACATGCACACAGGGCTGGCAAGTTGCCCTCAAGTAATGCTAGGACTAAGAAGACAACGTGGCCATGGAGGAAAGAAGAAGTGATAGGCAAGGAACAAGAAGGAACGCTCAGAGATCAGAGGCCCAGATAACAGCAGCTGGATTCAGGAATGGCAGCCAAAGCTGGGGCCTGCTCAACACAGTTGAGCTGTAGGGCTTCTGCAGCCCAGTATTCTAGAGAGGGAAGAGGGAAATCCAGGCTCAAGGCTGGGCTTTCATCAAGTGATGCCAACCAATCATTTGCTTAAACTGATTTAATACCACATACTTCAGACTAAGGGACTCCTAATTATACCCTTCCCATTTTCATTTGGAAACTCATGAAGGTTTTTCAGCAAGATAGAAAAATAAATACTGGCAATTATATAATATTTTCTTAATAGCCAGTAAAGCCAGAAGAACTGCAAAGAGATGCACAGCCTTACCCATCTGTCTCTGGAGGATGACCTGGTCTGAATAAGCTCCAGGTTCTTGCAGGCAAGCAAACGACTCCGAACTTTATACACACAGCGGTAAACTTCTGCCAAGGCCTTGCCAGGCTGGTACCTACAGAAAACCACATCCGAGCCAGAAAAAAATAACACAAGCTTTCTCTCAAAAAGTCCACCTGAACTTTTAAAAACAGCTTTAAGTTACTTGCCTGCTCTCACCACAAGCTTGACTAAGTAAACTGGTATGTTTCAGAAGAGCTGCAAGGACGAATCTGGACACAGTGTCTAGGAGTGACTCATTACTTAAAGTTGCAGTATCCCAATCTGAAAATAGAAATGATTCATCAAAACTGGCTACTGTTCCCAAAAACCAAAAGTATTTGTTTTTTCAATATTGTATTCAATATCTTGAGCCATTTAAGTCCCTTCTTTTAAAGGAACTAACTTTTTACTTTAAAAAAAAATTCCCCACTTTAAAAAGAATCATTATGAAAATAATATTGCACCACTAAGAAATAACTGAACTGCCAAGCAAACCTTCACAAAGCACCATAATTTTCCACAGGGAAATTNCCATTATGAAAATAATACTGCACATAGTGATGAAATAACTGAACTGCCAAGCAAACCTTCACAAAGCACCATAATTTTCCACAGGGAAATTAAAAAAATTACTGTGTCCCTTCTTTACAAATATGTTGATAATATATTTTTCTGTTAAAGGTTATCTATAAATCCTTGTGAACTGCCACAAAAATGTCAGAACATACCTGGCCATAGCTAAGTCTAGACTAACACACCTGCTCCCAGCACGTTGTATGCCTTTGCCTGCTGACACGACCATACAACTTCCAGGAAGCTGAACAGAGCAGACCCACATCAATTTCTAAGGAACCCAGTTCCACAGCCTAAATTATACAGATCAGCCCATTCAACTCAGATTGTGCAAAGAGATAATCAGCACTGTTTTCATTGGAATTCCCACTTCTGTGGAATCCTTTAACAGAATTCCCAGTGTTGTTCTCAGCAGGCAAACAATACCATTTGCTCTTCTCCTCATCTGGCTCAGCTTGGCCAGTGCTATGGAAAATTATCTCTGAATACAGCAGTAACAGCACAACTACAATGCTCACTGGATCTCATTAAAAGGAACCTCGAAAGCTTGAGCAGGAAACCCAGATTTTAGGCAATAAGCATGAAAAACTATTACTACTGTAAAACCAGCATCCCAGAGAGCTGAAAAACAAAAGATGACTTACTCCCTCATTCCATTCCTAACGTATTTTGCAAGTTATTTTCCCTGCCCCCATCTCTCCCCCTTTAATTTTTCTTTTTAATTGCAGGTTCCATCCTGCTCTACTCAGAAAACAGAAAAAAATCAACTGATTAAGCAGACAAGAGTTTCTTCTTACCTGTTCAGAGGGAAAAACAACATGTTTGCCAAGCACTGAAATCAGTTTCAAAAGTAAGTAGCAGAAAAGGCAAAAGAAAGCTCATAGAACACACCAATAAATTAAGTTTACCACTTTGTAGAACTCAAAATCGTTGCCAAAGAAAATAGAGGATTGTGCTAGGAGCATACCTCGAGTATTTAACTTGCTTTCAACATACACAGGGTATTTTCAATAATTTACCTTTACTGACAGCATAGTCCTGCATGCTGATCCACAGGCTCCTTGCTGGCTCTTTTGTACAACCCAAGGCCAAATCAACATAGACTGTGATCTCTGGTCTCAGCTTATAATCAAAGGGCTTCTGCTCCTCATTTCCAGACAGGGCCACTTCTAACAAGGAGCTCATGCATTTGTCTAACAGAAGGGAAATACCACAGAAATTAAACTCTGCAAATTTTGAGGATTACATGCATCTATCTAAAAGCATTTAAACCACCTTTCACCTTCCTCTTAGTTAAAAACAAAACAAACCAAGACACGTCACTGTCCTTCCACAAGTTCACCTTACACAGGGAAGTGACTTAAAATAATCTACATAAAACCTATGCAGATTTAGAAGCATTATCCAACTCTTCAAGAGCATAAATCATTAATTTTACCTGAACTGCAGAGCTACACACTGGCAACTACTGCCTGGACCTATTTCAAAACACTGTGTTTAAAGTCTTAAAGTAGCTTACTCAGAACCAGGGGGAGGAGGAGATCTGAACTAAGAGGAAAGGGGCACAAAGAAGCAAGTGTCCCATTCAGATAGGAAGGGGTGACTGAGTGAGGGGTGACACCATTGCTGAGTTGCTGATAATTCTGGTAGGTCACAAAGAATGAAGTTTGCTATTAATAGTATTGTTTCTAATTAACAAAAAAATGTTTTCAAAGTAGAATAAAACAGAAGAGATTTTCCAATAATTAATATGAAAACTTGAATTACTGGAGTGTCTGTTAAATGCTGAGCATCTAAGAGTAAAACATTTCCAACAAACTACGTGAAGTCTGTAGTCTTCCACTGAGAAATTGTGATTTTTTTTTTCTGCTGTATATATTTCCAAGACCCTTCATAAACTGTATCACAACCTTAAGTACCATTTTGTAACTTCTGGTATTACTACACAAATAGACAAGAACACTGAAAGACAAACCCTTGTGTAAGCATGATCAGAAATTTCACACCTCAACACCTATTCACACAGACCGTTAGGCACCGGGCACCGAACAGCTCACCTAAATGAGGAATGTCCATCTCCACTCCGTCGCTGAAGAGCGGGGTTTTGAGCCAGTAGGCAGTGTCCTGCTCCTCGGGGGACACTGGAGGGCCCTGCAGCATCCCCCCCAGGCAGCGCCCGATGAGCAGGGCCACCGTCCTCTCCAGGTCCACCAGCCACACCCAGGACTGGGCCGGCTGCGGCAGGGGCACGCCCGCAGGGTCGATCAGCTCGGGGCCACCTGCAAGGAGTCACTGCCACGTGAGTCACCCGCGATTCCCAAATTCCAAAGCGAATGGCAGATCTTGTTAACACTTCCCACTTAACTGCAGACTTGCCCCTCCATCAGCAACCTTCCAAATGAAGGAACAGCAGGACAAACAGATCGCTGAACGCTGGAACTACAGCACAGCAGAGGTCACTACCGTTCCTAGTACAGCTGTTCACGAAGTAAAGGCTCTTGTAACCTCTGCCCAAGGACCTGCTCTGTTTAATACACACTTCTCTGTGCTCTGATAAACACGTACAGATGAAGGACACAACTGGAAACAGCACTCAGAGCAGAAAAAAATATTTCACAGCAAGAGGGACATTATACAAATACATAAAGGAAATGGGAAAGGACACATAGTTTTAAAAAACAGCCATCTTAAATGGGAGAGCTAAAATCTACTACAAAATGTGCCAGTGTTTATTTTTCAGATTAAAAGCACGTTTGTTATTACACTCACCATGAAGAGGCCATTGTAATTCTTGATCTTCCAAAAGGGCTGCAGCAGGCAAGAGTCTGTTGAGACGATCTAATGGTGGCAGCAGATCCAACAGGTAACTCAGCAAAGGCCGGGCCACTGACACCGGCAGCAGCAACAATGAATTCACAATCTGAGAGAGCATACTGCCAGCAGCTGACACATAAATCACATCTGCAGAGAAAAAACCAAATTTAATTAATTACATCATCATCATCATCATCATTATTATTATTATTATTATTATTATTATATTAGGAATTACATAAGCACAACTTAACAAGTCAAAAAATTGCATCTCAGCTATCTCAAAATGTTTTAAACAATAATGGTTGAATTTATGGGTTTGTTTAATAACTATTAATCTTTTTTTTTAGTTACACACTTCTCAGTAATCACAATAACTGTACTTTTTTAAAAGAGAAATCTAGAACTAATAAAACAGAAACAATAATGCATATTCTGTATTCTGTTCACATTCTGGAGTGAAGGTGAACAGAATGGAGAATTGACATTCTCCAATCTTTTTCTGCACACAAAATGTCCTATCAAAAACATGAACCAGATGCCATTCCTGGGTAGACACCTCATCTCCTCCTTTGGGGGAGACTTGGGATGCCTAATTTATGCAGATATAGGAAAAAAAAGGAATTTTAAAATTCAAAGCTAAGCAAAAGAAGAAATGTCCTAAGGTTGCAGAGCCATCATTACTGATTTCTCCATGGACACTTACCTCTCAGTTTTTGCCCAACACTACCATTCCAAGAGCTTTCCTTAAGCAGTGTTGCAGAACGGGAATAGATATCTGTAGCATGAGGCAATAAAAGCTGAAGGTGCTTGTGAAGCAGTGCCACACTGCTGGAATTCTAGGAAACAAACATAACAACAGTTCTGAAAACACATATAAGGGATTCACTATTTAAATCACTTCAGCTTTCAAATACTCAGATTTTCAAAACAAACCTTACAACATTCTGGTGCTTATGAACACTGAATTACTATTTTCTCTCCTAAATGGTAAAAATAAGGACACATACCTCAGTAACACTATTGATGTGGCAATAAGCCAGCAATTGTTTCTGTAGGGAACATAAAAGCTCATGCAGATGAGCAGGTTGGCTGTTTTCTGATGATGATGTACCTAGTAAAAATTTATCACTGTTTTTTTCCAGTTCTCCGAAGGCTTGGTCCTATTAAGACAAAAGGGGGAAAAGATAACAATTAACTCTGCTTCAAGCACTATAATACCTCTTCCACCTAAAAAGAATTAAGTTTTATCTTTACTATGGGCACCTGTAATTATTGAAGAAACTGGATAATGTCAAGTGGATGACAAGATAACCAAGCTTGAAATTCCAATTGTTTATAATGTCACAGGAGCAAGTGTGATAGCCCTTAGGCAAACACTTCTTAAAGTGCATCTTTGGCAGTCAGCAATGCTTTTATTCCTCACCAAGTACAACTAGATAAAAAACCTCACTTCTCAACCTGGCCCCCAAAGCACAGTGTGTTAAAATAAGGAATATTAGTATCTGCTAGGGGCTGATGCATAAGATATTCTCACATTAGAATCCCCTGCGCTGTCTAGGATGGCAAAGGAAGAACACGGATGGCTGCTTGGCTTCCTCTGGAATCCATCAGAAAAAGTTTGTTTCAAGCAGCTAATTCAAAGCAGGCAGCTCCACCTTGCTGACCAAAGGAGGTCTAGAGAGAGAAAAAACCACTGCCACCCTGTGCTGAGGAGCTCCACACTGTGCCAGCGAAGTCCAAACCTCTGATTGCTTCTCGCTTCTGAATTCAACTGGCTGGTTGGATATAAAGCTGAGTCAATGAATTGCTCTCATGTTCCCCTACACTTTTTAAGAGCAACCATCTGGCTGACACACTGTGTTTAATGAGACCTGTACTTGCTGCTCTATTACAAGGTAGTTACCACACTAGTGAAGTTACCTAAACAGATTCATGCTCCTGGTGTCTACTTATTGCTCCCTGGTGGCTGAGATTATAGTGACAAACACTTCATACACTCAATTTACTTCTTGTGTTACATTTTCTCTTCCAAAAAATTCTGAAGCCAAAGCAAGAGCAAAAAAGTAGTCTGATATGAAACCAGTTGCATTTACGTAAGTCACCTTAAACAATAAATACCACGGTAGCAATATTAGAACCACACTGTTAGAGATGATTTAATTGACTTTAGTCCACTTAATGACAAATACGTGTTCTTAAGTCACTGCTACTTTAGATAAACAAAATGAGCATAATTTCCTTAAGATGAAGGAAAATAGTAACCCTTCAGAGTATCAAAAATTAATTATAACTTTTTAAAGATTAATTTACATGAAGCCTGTACATACTGTATAAAATCCCAAGTTTCTCAGAAGAGTCTTCATTAAGATTTCAGCTAGATGAGTGTCTGGATGACTGCTCTGGACAGCATATGCTTGATCAGAGAGGTTTCCATAGCTGATGCACAATGAGGACGTTTCTGTGGTATCAGATGGGGAGCTGTAGCCAAGCAGGGAAGCTACATGGGTGTGATCCTGCAAGCTTGTCAGGATGATGTCCAACTGCATTCTCTATAGAAAAACGTTTAGACACCAAAATCACTCTTGGTTAATAAAGATAAAATAATGAGCTAAGAAGAAAAAAAGCATTAGGAGTAGTTACCCAATAAAAATATTCTAATGGGACACAGAAATAAGCTGGAGGGCTTTAGCAAAACCTCCAGATTTTCCTGAAGATTTGCACTATTAGAGAATGGATAAATATACTGAATTAGATTGACCATATCTAGTAAAAGTCAAGGGATTAAAAGAGACAGAAATCAGACTGACCGACCACATTGGTGGACAGTGAGGGTCCACTGAACCAAACAATTTCTCCAGTATGTCCTGGTTATCTGATTATTTAGGAAAACGGATATTAATATTATTATTGGGAGACACGCAATTTCTCTACACTGTACATGCTAAAAAGGGTACAAAAAGAACCTTGTAGTAATTTTTGCAAAGTAGGGTGAAATCCATGTATTCATCCCAGAAAACAGTTAATTTTCTCTAACCAAGGCTTGTTCAATCAATCGAGTACTTAAGATTATCTAATCTCTAAACTTGTCTGGATATATTGCCACAGCTATTCCTAAGCTCTCTGTAGTCAACCTTCACTTGAGAAAACAAGCAGTGCTCCTTGCCTCACTCCCTTCTGTTTAGCCAAGCTGCCCTACAGATTTTGTTACGCTGGGGTTTGCACTGCATCTCCCCAGGAATGTGCTTGCACTCTACAAACGAGGCTCACCTCATAGCTCCAAATTTCCTCACAGAAAAACCCAAAGCAAACCCCAGCAGCTCTCAGGCGTATTTTTTACTTGACCTTACCTGTCCTTTTGATAAGCTTTCCCATCTATCAGGACCTTGGGGTAGAAGAGAATGTAGCAATTCCATTCTCTCTCGCAGTGGAGGAAGTAGCATAGTTGCTCCAACTGACAATGTCTCAATTACAACCTAAAATTAGAGCAGCCAAAAATACTTCTTCAGTGGAGAAGGAAAATAATCAACCCACCTTTATCCTTGAAAAATATCATACATCACACACGGCACATCCCAAGTATCTGCTTAATTTCATTTAATATCAGAATTCTACCACACAATAGCACACTAATCTTTTATGCTGCGACACAAATGTGTACCGTACATTGAAGGAGTGAAACAAGACCAACAAAGGTTGCTATTTCCTGTAAGAGAGCATCTTAGGAGAATTACTCAACTGAATCAGTTACTCAATCCTCAACAGTAATGTTTTAGGCTCATTATTACACAGAAGAATAATTTTAAAGTTATAAAATAAAGCAGCTTTTTGAAATTCTTACGCAAACATTCTCCTCTGCTTTCAGATCATGAAACAGTGATGGTGGCTACATTTTTTAAATTTTAATAAGTAAAACTGGCAAGTCAGAATCATTCAGAAAGTCTGATAAGTATCTAACTATACAGAAAAAAAAAAGAGAAGAGAGTAGTACAATTTTCACATCTGAACAACAAGGCATTACTTACTTCCTGAATTTCATCAGGGACAGAAGAGTCCATCAGTCTGAACAAGAGATTTCGAAGAGGACCAGCCTGCCGGCCAAGAATGCTGGTGGCTACACCTCCAGCCAGGGCAAGAGCAAGGTGATTAGAAAGCAGCTTCAAACACAATTTTAGAAAATTGTGATGTTCTCTGTAAAAGGAATATGTACCTGTTAACCTCTTCTATTATTAGCATTACTCCCTTCCAATTATTTGTGCACTAAGCTTTTAACTCTCCTTTGATTTTTCGTAACAGAAATCCAAGTAAATTCCAACTGGGAGTTTAAGGAAACTCCTCTGAGAAACTTACTGCCAACCTGCTTAAAAGAACAAAAACTTAAACTAGAATAGAGAAGTGTCTTTGTTGGTTGCGAGAGGCATTTACTTTAGATTTGCAGTCTCATGAATTATGAGGCAAAACCGTCCCAAAATACAGAAATAAACAATAATACGACACACAGAGGAGAATAAAAAAATGTCTAAGAAGCAGTAAATGTAGTCTTCTCTCAGAAGATTTTGAATTACAACAATCAGGTTAAAAACAGGAAGTCAGGATATTAATTTCCAGTCCTCTTAAAAAAAAATTTGAAACACCAGTTACAGGAGTAAGAACTGATAATACGGAAACAGTAAACGTATTTCAACAACACAGAAAAACGTGTTTCAAAGGAAAACTCAGAAGTAAAACCTTTAATTCATTGCACAATGAAAACAAATTTCAAACCAAAGATCCTGCTACATTTAAGACACCGTAAAGCTCCTCCATTATACAAATGCACCAGAGTCCACAAATGGACCTGAATGAGCATAGGTAAACCAGACTTATACTTATTAAAGACTAGATTAACCAGGACTAAGCCATTCACCACTGCTGTAAAGAAAAAAAACAAATATAGAAATCTGTAACACGCATATGCTGTAGGTACCTTGATGAAGGAAAAGGAAGAGGAGGAATTTCACTGTTTATTTTGTCACAGTAGTGCTCAAGAAAAGAACGAAGATGCGAAAAGGTACTTTCTTCAAGATCAACACAATAGGGTCTGTGCCACGCCACAACTTGCCTGGAATGAATCATCAAAGAAAATCACCTTCTGGAAATCATTAACTGCTTTAATAAATTGATAGGTTAAACAGGTTGAATACTGAATACATTTAATTAAACCAGTTTCTTTTTTAGACCAAACTAACACAACTATGGCAGACCAACTTCCTGACCCATTAAGGTATTTTCTCTTTTCTGTAAAACTCTTTACAATCAAATACTCCACATTTATGGACAAAAACATCTCAATGCCATAAATCTGAAGCCATATGCACTTAATTTGCTTCATGCAAAGGCTGACCAGGACTCACAAAGGTGGTCTTAGTACAAATGTCAGGTTAGAGACTTCGATAAAATGCAGGGACAACTCAAAATAGGAAGTAGCACTTAGTCCTATTTAAGTCTCATCATTTTGATAGCTCCCTTGAAAACAGGGCATTTGAAATTCTTCTTGAATTATCTTTCAAATGTTAAGCTTTTCTGTTCCTTTGTGTTAGTCCATACATAAAAGCCGACCAGTTCACTTCAATCACTTGCAAACATCTTTGGTGTAAAAGTATTATTCAGGTTATTGTATATTAATAACCAACTATTTATTTAGGTACTATTTTTAGTTTAACATGTAAGCATACAAAAATTTCTTAAGATCTTTAAACGTACCTCAGTAATTTGTCTGAACTTCCCCTTTCCCAAAGTTTCTTGATTAGTGTACTACTTATTACACTAAAATAAACTTCCCAAGCCATTAAAAAATCCCCTCAGAAGCAAAAAATAAAAAATACTGAGACGTTTCACCTCCTGCTGTCTACCTTGTCAATATTAGTATTCAGAGGTAGGTTTTGTCTAATTACATTTAAGAAACATGCATATATAAAGAAGAAATACCCAAATCTTTGGTGCTAATACGTTTTGACTTGTAACATCAACAATTAGAGAAAAGGAGAGAGGAAAGACTTTCCAGACCAAAACATTACAACCAGAATGCTTGACACATGTGATGTGGGAACACCTTCAAGAAACAGTTAAAAGTATCCCAAAGTGGACATGCAGAAAAGAATAAAATTATACGTGTCCCAAATGTCACTGTTACCTGTCCCTTGGAAGAGCTGTCCAAGCAAGGCTATGGGATGTTCCTGCTGAAATCTGTTGAATTGCAACTCCATCTAAACCACTGACTTTCTTCGGTTTAGTAATGGGGCCAGTAGAGTTTCCCTGACCACACTGTCCCATCGAATTGTTACCCCAAGCATAAACTTCATTATCTATAAACATAAATAAAGTAGAAAACAAGAGCTGAGATACAACTGCTTTTGATCAAGAGGACTGTGTATTTTCACAGCTTACTCTCTTTACCATGAGAAAGTGCCAAACAGTGACTGTCACCAATGGAAACATCCACTATTCTGGTAGCAGCCAGCTCTTCGATGAGCTTGGGTCTGAGAGCAGTCGCCTCTGAAGAGCCACAGCCAAGGCAGGCCCCGCAGCCCCACGCGTAAACCTGGGCCAAAGCAAGCACAGAACGGATCCAAGTCACGCTTGTGCTACTGCTGAGCACGGCAAACAACATCCCCTCCGACCACCTGCACAGTGACTGCAATTACACAACGTGCACTGCACCTTCCTGCCTCAACGCACGTCTGTGTGCACTCCTTCCCCCAAGCACTGAGGGGCCACAGAGCAGAACACGGGGAGACTGCTGCAGGAAAACAGTGAATGGCAACGCTCCCTGCTCTGAAAAGCCACTGCCTCAGAGCCCCAGGGCTGAGGGTGGGGAGGCCAGCTGGGTTACACCTGTGGAAATGCTTATTGGATGGCAGGCACACAGCAAGCCAGGAAGGGCCCTTGTTTATCACCTCAACATGTATGTCCAAGCTCTCCTGAGATTTTTCAGATTAGTAATAAAACTTGCAGTTAACACCTATATTCTAATATAAATTACTTAAGCACCTGAGTTGGTTACTGTATTAAAAATTACAAGCATTTCACTGCCGTTTCTTTCTTGACTCCAATTTGATTTTACACTGGTTACGTTTATTAACCTAAAAATACATTTTCTATGACTAAGCAAGCATCTTGAGAAGTGTGTTTCAGATGACTCTTAGCACATTTTCAAATACTCTTCTACGTCAATCTCCAATCAAAAACTTCACTTCTGCTTAAGTACTAGCTGAACATTTTCTCAACGGTCAAAGTAATAAATGCTGAGATAATGTGAACCCAGACTCTCTTCACCACCTCCTGTAATTTGAGTGAAAACTTGGTTTTGCCTACCTGCCCCGTTGATGTCAAGGCAAGCGAAGACTGACTTCCAGCACAAACTTTTCGAATAAACATTCCTTGCAAGGCTTCTATGACTTTAGGTTTATATACTCTGTTTGTATCACCATGACCAAGTTTGCCTGCAAAAGAAGGAAACACAACTGCAAGGCATTTTCAATGGACAGAGAACAATTAAAATACTCCAAAATAGCTTTTTTTTTTTTTTCGATTTCCAAAAATGTTAGAGGGGATTTTTAAAATTAAAAACATATTCCAGTTTTTATAAAACCTATTCTCTTTCAATTACAATAATTACAGACTTGAATAAATATATATTTATTATAGACTATTTTAAAATTTAAATACTAATCCCAGGTAGTTTATAATTAATAGTTTGTAGGACATAAATAGCTACTGTCATATCATGAGTGAGCTTATTTGAAAGTCATCAGCACAGCATTTTTTCCAGAGTTGCTCATCCATTCACTGAACCTTGAAACGCCTCCCCTGGAAATCTTTTTTTTAACCCTATAATCCTGTAGATAAACTCCAGATACTGTGTTTAGGTTTTTAAAGAATCCCTTCCTTGAACAGCTACCAAACAAACAAAAACCAGAAACAAACTGCAAAGAGTACTGAAACTATGAGGCAGATGGAATAAGACAAAAATCACTACCAAAACATTTGTTCTACTCACCATTGTCTCCTCCTCCAAACGACCACACTGTTCTCCCATCTTTGGACAGAGCTATGGTGTGTGAACTGCCACAGGAAACCTCTCCTACATTGCTAATGTCTTTTACTAAAGTTGGAATGTTGCGGCTGTTGCTGTCACCATGACCTAAGGAAAAAAGAAAAAAGTATTTTCTTTTCATGAAGGTTAAAGCCCTATTTATGTTTTGCAATCATTTGCAAATATTTTGCAAATTCCACGTGAATTGCAGACACCAGAAATTATGATTTCTGCTAACTTTTTGGAAACCTTTGTAGTAAGGTTTGGAAGACATCTGTCATGAAGTTAAACATTTAATTTTTACAATATACTCCAGTACACCTGTTCCTATCCTGTCCATTGGCTCTAAAACTTATGATTATTTTCTACCCAGCTGAAAAGAAATAAAAAGACTTGTTAGCACCAACACCAGATTACTGGCAGGTAATTACCTACTGATGAGGTAGCTAGCCTTCCCCATCAGGGATCCTGCACAGCACGAGGAAGCTGCAGTAAGACTGGACAGATCAGCCCCTCAGCTGCCTTCAGGCAACCACGGCTCCAATGGGCCTTTTCTGCAGAAGCCAAGTACATTACAGCTAGCATCTACTATACAACAAGTTTTATTTCTACTAAACTCCAGAATTTCTGTGGATATGGAAGAAAAAATTGAGAAGAGAGGAAAATTAATATCCCTGATATCCATAACTGATTAAATATGAGCATCTTCCTATAACCTAATGAAATGTTACTTTTTAGCTACGTTCTGGAACCCGCTATTGTACACTCCAAGACCCACAAAAGACATCAGAACTTCACAATAATCCAAAACTCAAGGAGAATGTTTCCACATTCCCACAAAAAATCCAGTTAAACCTCTAGCACAGAGCTCTTTTTTTAACAGCAGCAATATGCTCAGAACTTCTACTGATTCCTTTGAAAGCTCTGACTGTCGAACAGTGTCCTCATCTTCTACCCCTGCCACTTGTTTGCTGTTAGCTCTCCATACTTGATGCTCGTGACATTCAAAGAAAACAGAAGGGAACCAAAGGCCAAATTTAAACAATTTTCTATGCAAACCCTTTTGGTTCAACTGAATCTGCTCGAGAAGGGTGGTTTTATACCAGGCACAGCAGCTCTACAGCAGAGATGATGAAAGAGACAAGTGAAGTTGAAGCAAATAGTTACACAAGGCTTCTTGTTTCAATTAAATTTAACTTTTTAGATGCATTAAGGTAAAGGACACTAAGCCATTCTGGCAAACTTGATAACATCAAGTATCCTTATTAGAATCAGATCCTTGATATTATTACCAATAATAGTAATTGTCAGTTATTCCTGACTCTTCAAGGAATCATTCTATCAACACACTAGATAAGGTTTGTCTAGAATGCCAGTTTGAGATGCCTACTGTTTACATTCCAGTGGCATTAGCAACCACAGTCTTATGAATGAATAAAAGCAACTTGCCTTAACATGAAAAATATTTTTTAAATTTTTTTTTTGTAACATTAACTGCATTAAAAACTTTTAAGAGCCTCTGCACTTGTCAACTGTACACACATACCCGAGTACATGTGTGTGTGAACATAGAAGGGACAATTAGAAAACAAGATAAACAGGTGGATAAAACCACTACTAGACACAGGAATTTTTCCAGAAGCATCTTATGAAATTTTCTAATTACCTAATCTTCCAAAGTCTCCTTCTCCCCATGTGTACAGCTCCCCATCTTCTGTAACAGCAGCGCTGTGCCTGTAGCCCGCCGATACACACACGACCACCTGCGTTACGTGCAGAAAGAAAGATGAAGCTTTTACACAAAGCAAGTGGGGAGTTTGAAAGCTTGGGAGAGACAAGTTTCAGAAGGAGTCTACATGAATTAACTTCATTCACATGGATCAAATACACACTATCTTTGCAATCTTTTCTATTTATTTAATAAGAGGAAATAAATACATTAGAAGGCAACTTTATATGTAAAACTACTAATGATTTATTGATCAAGCAGCTTTAGCATCATGATATCCTAGCCTTACAGGAGAAAAAAGCAGCAGCAGTGGATGTTAAAGACACTAAACAAGCTGTTTGTGGAAGCCCTGATACTGCAGCTACCAAAACTGGAACTGCAATTCAGCGAAAGCCTCTCAACAAGTTGAACTAAAACAAGAGAAGCTTTCTTGACAATGCCACTGCCCAAATCAGGCCTACCAGCAACCACAAGTTCTGGTGTTTTGCTGAAAGCAAACCCAGCCTCAAAGAGAAATCCAGAAAAAACACAGAACATTTTCTTAGGATTTTATCTATTTCAAGCTTTATGAAACATCCCAGCTGAACAGAACAAAAACAGGTGCTCTACTATACAAAACATACCTTCCCTTGCAGGGGACCCTGAATAAGTTTGGGATATTTCTGAGTTGAACTATTTCCATGTCCCAGTTTTCCGTAGTCACCATCACCCCAGCTGAAGACTTCCCCTTCTGTTGTAAATGCTAAAGTGTGACCATCAGATCCTTTTGAAGATGACACCTTTTTAATAGACCTGTGAGGCTCAAAAGTCAATTTTTTCAATGTGGACTGATTGTTGGAGTCTCCCAGGCCCAGTCTCCCATAGCTGCCTTTCCCACAAGCTCTGACAGAGCCATCCGTAGAAATGACAAATGTACAATATTGTCCAGCTTCAATCTATAAAGAGAAAAAAGGATGTAATAGAGAAATTAAGAGATTAGGTAGATCTATCATTTACATAGAGGTCTAGAAGTCTGTATTTTTTAAACAGAATTTCAGGTTTCTTCATATAACATGATGTAAAAATTAATTTGGATTTCAGCAAGCAGTAAAACTAAAACTCTTGGGAAATATGTTATGATTTAATCTATTTTCCTAACAGACTTAAGTATGCAAACAGTGATTATTTTATTTATTTGTATCTCTTCTACAGACTATAAAACTTGTGCTGCCTTCAGACCTCCAAAGCTCATGGATGGAAAACTTTAATTTTTTTTTAAAGCAAAAAATACAAAGTAACAGCTTGATAAAACACTGTAGGTTTGGCTTAATTTAACCACTACCAAGCAGTAACATTATAGAAATACACCAAAAGCTAAAAATCCACTCACTTGAAACTATAAACTTTAATTACATGAACATCAAAGAAGTAAGATTAAAAGCTTTTAAGAAAATAAGAACTTGCCCCTATTGGGAAGTCAGTGCTCAGCTGAGGAATGACCCAACAGCAAACAGACTAACCCAGAAATCATTTCCTACAGGAATGGCAACACGGCAGAAGTGCATCTCAGGCTCCATCTGAAGCATAAAGGCACATCAGCCCCAAACAGGCAGCTACAGCCCAGTTTAATGGGAATTAATGTCCTCACACAGATAATCCTATAGCAATCATCAATGAAGTGAAAAAATAACATATATTTGTTATATAGTTGTATACAGTACTATTAATAGAGTAATCCATTCATTCAGATCATACATTCCATTCCCCTGTATTAATCTTTTGAATGTTTTCTGAATGCATAAACTTGCTTTATGATGCTGAGTCCTGCAGCCAATTGGAATAGAAAATACATCAGTGACATAGAGACAATTCCAGAAAACACACCTAAACCATCTAGTGACCAAAAAAGTGCTTTTACTTAAGTCAACACTGCAAACCCAGAACAGAAAAGCAAACTATTATATTCTGGGTCATGCATCAATAGAAGCGCTCGGTTGCAACTACAGAATCCGTGACTGAGAGCAGAAAGAGCACGTGCACTGATTTTCAGAAAGCTGATCAAGGTTGCTGCTTCAGCAGCTAGCCCAGTTTGGAGCTTCACACTCGGCAATCTCGGGTGTGAAAACCACCAATGGAAAGTAACACGGAGTCGGTTAAGACACCTTTTAACCATCAATAAATAAATTTTAAAAACAGAACAAAACAACACCAAACAAACAATAAATAAAACCAAAACAAGCCCACAAAAAAACCTGCAGGTAACTACACTTGTTTCCACAGAGCACGTCAGCTAATTCAGTCATTCTTGTTACATGGATACTTATCCGTGTGTGTCACTAAAAACAAACCAGAATGCTTTTCCCAAGCATCAATAAAAGTAGTGAGATATTCTCAGGAAAGTAACCTGTGTGACCAGTTCTGAGTATCATCCCCTCATTACAATCTGACACTCAGAAATCAAGTACAACTTTTCCATTTTGTACTGTGACTACGAAGCTGCTCAATGTTACATAATGCACTACTAACAAACATCACTCACTGTCTGTGCATCAGAAAAGCTCGGAGCAAGCTTGGGTTGAAGTATTTTCTCTTGAGTTCCTTCCACCAGCTGGTGGCTGCTGTTACTGCCCCACACGTACACCTCACAGGTCTCTGACACGATGGGAGCATCGCCCGTTTGAATGCTGTCAGGGCTGGCACATGTCCTTGAATAGTCTGAAGCCATGCGACAAACCTGTTCAAACCAGAGATTCATTACACAGCAGCATTTTATATTCCTTCCTATACAATCACAGTGTTTAATGCAGCTTCAACTGCTCCTCAACGTGGTGACTGCCTAAACTGCAAGCCACCGTGACCATTTGAGCTTGCTCAAATGATTTTGTCTCACTCCATCTTGGCTTTTCCATATTTTCTGCACCTCTTCTACCCCAGAATAACTCGGCCAAGACGGGACTACACCATCCACAAATGCACATCTGTAAGAAAGAAGTAAAGTAACTTACTACAGTAACTAAAAAGTCTTTTTCAGGACATACCTCTTCAAATAAACACAGAGCTGCCTCATACAGAGAACACAGGCCATCAGATGTTCTGGTTGGCTCTCTCCACTGGCTTCGATCAGCAGATGATCCCTGCAATGTTTAAATGTTGTTATTAGGAGAAACAAGCTTCCAATAAAGCAGCAGTCCACCTGAACAAAATACATCAGGGATTTGTTTTTATCTCTAAGCAAGAACAAATGGCTGTTTCTGTAAGCAAAAGTACACTGTCTCTCTCCTGAGCCATGATACCTGCACACACTTCAGGAAAACTAAACCCTCACAGGTGTTAGTCCAACATTCTTGCTGATTCACTATCGCCAAAGTATCTGGGTTCAGAGTTCATTTCTCCCAATAATATTTTATAATGAAATGCATGTTGTGTTTAAAGTGATAATTATTTTTAAATTACTACTAATAATAAATTTTTGTTTACATTTCTTTCATATTTTGGTCTCTAATTGTATATATAGCCCAAACCCACCAACAAATAAAGTTGCCCATCAGAACATTTAATCCAATTCAGACACTGCTATTGCCGTGCTCTTTTCATGGGCCCTATTCTTCAATATATTTTTACATCTTTTTTAGAATCCTTTTTAGATATTAAAGCTTATATTTATTAACAAGCAAGCCTGGAAGAAAAGAATGACCACTTGAGGGGGAAAAGTCATTCCGTTTCAATGTGAGCACCCTGAGGCAGAAGCTTGCTGCAGCTTCCCACTGTGTACTGTACAATAATTTCACACCTTTAAAAGCAGCAGTCATTCAGGATCAGCAGTAAGTACTCAATATACAAAGCAGTGTGCCACACTTAATCTTCCAATTTAGCTCATTTTTTATCACGTTGATTTCTGAGCATCAGCAAAACTGCTAATATCCTGAAGATGTATAAGCAGGGGCCTACGTGAATGGGGGAGCAGGAATGTAGAATAAAAATAACTGACAGGAAACATGTACAGCAGAACTTTGAATTTTCTAACTTTTTCTGCCATAAATATACAAGTCCAAGTGGATCAAGTATGTCCTCAATTCTTTCCCTGAGGTTAGAGCATGACACCAAAAATGACAACACAGAGACTGTCTTGCTGTTTTGTCTTTACCTACGAGGAAACAAGTGGCAGGAAGGAAGAGAAAGAGACGGTGGGTAACGAAGGAAATACGGAGGGAAAAAGTTCACAGGAAAAGCCCCCTTTCTATCACCTTCAGCAAACTGGCATTTGGTGTGGAAAAACTATTCAGTTAAGAATGCAACTACAGAAAAACCAAAGCTGGTTATACCTACCAGAGATCGTCGCATCTGGGTCAGTATACTCATAAAGCAATCAAAGCTGATCATCCCTTCTGGACTTTGCAGCAGCTTGGTTTTCTCCATGGTGTTTACTACAGCTGAAGCACCTAAAGCCATTTCTATCCATTCAAGAAGGTATCTCAAGGCACCTCGTTGGGCAGCCAAACCAAGAAGCAACTCAGAAGCTAATCTACGACCTAGAGTGTCTGCCCCAGAGTTTGGAACCGTTACTCCTTTAAGAAAAGCTGTTACTTGTGATAAACAGTCCAAACCCATTGGCGGAATCTTGCTTTCGTTTGCTAGCGATAAAGGCGGCAAAGAGCTCACGACTTCTATTGCAGTATGGATAACATCATTGCAGAGACTGAGGCCGGGTCCTGCCACGGGCATCATCCAGCTTTGTCTCAGCAGTGCAAACAACAGGCTCAGTCCAGTCCGAACTCCCATTTCGATGAGCGCGTCCGTGCTCGACCTCGGGCGCTCGCTGACGGAGTGCACATCTGTGGATCCCGAACTGCTCTCTGGTGAATGCTGCTGCTGTTTTACCTTGCCCTTGTCATGGTATTTATTAGAAAGTGCATAGAAGACACGCTGCAGCACAAGGAGACGCTTTCGAAGAGCTCCAGCAAATGGAGAGTCTGAGCACACCATCTTTGCCAGTGCCAGCTGGCTGCTAAGAAGGGCATCCAAGTAGTGGTCCTGCTCATCACTAGATAGAGATTCCCGCTCAAAATCTGGTAACTGAGGTCCTTTGAGGCACAGAACCTGCTGGGGCAATGGCACTACTTCTTTATTGCTAACTAACTTAGCATACAAGACAGAAACTCCCTCCCTTGTTGCAATAGATTCACTGTCTTCTGTGATCCAGGAGCTGTTGAGGTGTTCAAGCCATTTCAGCTTCACAGGTGGGACCATAGCTGCCATGCTGATTTACTTCCTTGCCATTAGTCCTAAAGATGAAAAAAAACCTGTCAGTTAGTATGCAATATTATCTACAGACCTTATTGCTTACAGCAGGACAAACCCCAATAATCCTTTCAGAAGGCGAGCAGCCAAGGTTAACCACCAAGAATTACCAGTTTCCCCATCTGACCTACATGGATGTGCAACTTACTTAACACGATGCAAGAATTCTAGTGTCAGTCTGCATTTTCTAAATCCACACGCACAAAAATTCACACAACCTTAATTCTGCTAAGTGACATGAACAGCATTTAACAGATAAGGCAATTTAAGATTTAGATGTCAAGAACCAAAAAGGTGCAGGGCTGATAAGCACACCTCAGCACTGTAATGATTTATGTCTGCGGGATCATCCGTGTATGGTATGGCATTTTACTATTACTATATGGTATATATCCATCATGGTATGGTATTTTACTATTTTACATGAATAAAGGATCAAAACTCCAAAAATGTATAGCGAGTTCAAAAAATTTCTCACATACAAGAAGACAGACCGATCACAAATAGTTGAGTCCAGGGTTCTTCTATGTTTATGCCTGAGGATTTATTTTTTTTATGAGTAAATTAAAAGAACGTTCTGATCCCACAGAGACACTCAAGTTACTAATTTTAAAGCCAGTATGTGACAGTGTAAGCTGGTTTATGCCGCACAATCAATTCAGCTGTGGATAAGAAACCCAGCCCAGTTCCACGGGCCAGCCCCTGGGTGGACAAGACAGATTATACTGAAATCCAAAGAGGGACTTCACCCAGTGACCTATCAACCAGCCGGGCTGCAGCGCCAGCAGGCAGAGAACTGAGTGGCAGTGGGACCCCAGCCAGCCACATGTGTATACCAGCAGTTTCGAATCTGCTGTTTAAAGCAAGGCCATACAATAAACTTGGGCTATTTGTCTCGTGGATTTGAGGTGTGTGCCGAGCCATCGCTGTCCCTAGCCACCCATACCACAAAACACGTCACCTCAGCGCAGCTGGTTATACCAGGAGCATTTAAAACTTCCCTTTCTTCAAGAGGATTCTTGATGTCAACTCTAAGTTTTGCCAAAGTAGTAAGTTTGTAGCTTAATATGTAAAGAGACTTCCTCCCAGCGAGTGTTTTCAAACCGCTCATTTTAAAAGAATTTTCTTTAAAGCAATGCTTTACCTCCTACTGTACAAAACAGATTTATCTAACTCCTGTTTTATAATCATTAACCAGAGATTACATAGGCTTTGAATTGTCACTTTCTGTTCTTTGACCCTTTAAGTCCTAATGTATTACAATTTCACCAAAAAGTACCATAATTTCCTGAAGGAGAGCTTTGTGTCCTTTGGTAGTGTGAGCCCTGTTTGATCCAATTCCAAACTAAACCCCTGGAGGTAGAGGGAGTCTCTGCCATGCAGGGAAAGTCAGTGCTGCTGCCATGCCATGCTTGTAGGACAACAGGTAACAGGCAGTGCAATTTAGTCCTTGCTCCGTCTTGACATTTCACACTTGAAAAACATAAATTTAAAAAGTTATTCTGCCAATATATATCTACCAAAAAAAAAAAAAAGCATACTGTGTGCTATTAAGCACCTGCTTTTATTTTAGCCACATTTTCCCTACAATAGATTAATACCTTCATAAAAAGCTTCATGTGAGCCCCAGCGAGCCCTAAGCAATAACAGCTGTTGCACTACAGCCCCTTCCTCACCTGGGTCTATCCCACAGAAACTGGACGCAGGGCTGGGAAGCACCTTCCAGAGCAGGAAGCATTCCTTGCACTTCATACACGACACACCTCCTGCCTACTCACAGCACAAGACTTCCCAGCACTCAGCCTCCGAGTGACACAGACGCTACTCCAACAACCAGGGCCCTGTTTACTGAGGAAGGGAAACGCTGCCTCATTTGTCAGAGAGGATCTGCTAACTACCATTTGATCCTAATTAATGAAAACGTCCCAGCCCTGCTCTTACGTGAAGTTTGTGCCTTCTGAAGAGGTAAAACACGAGGATGTAGCTCCACTGTGAAATACCCTGAACAGACTCGTTCATGGGCTTTATGCTTTCACAGCTACTCTGCTTTCCACTGCTGCTTTTCCTGTAAATTGATAGATTTTTTTTTCCTTCCTGCCCCTCTACAAATAGAGACTGAATTTTGAAGCTGAGCTCTTACCAGTGCCCTACTCTCCCCTTCTGCAGCTTTTGAAAGAAATCCACTGATCCACCTTGAAAATAAAATTTGGTTTCACATGACAGGCAGAAGGCTTTAACCAGACACTGCTGGTAATCTGGGAAACGCTCTCTGAATACAAATGTAAATTCTCTCTGTCACTACACGTAACAAACTACACATCACCCAAGCTCAGCAGAAATCAGGTAACAGTGGCAGCACACTGTATAGGTAGGGTTTCTTTCTTCCAGCTCCTTGACACAAAAATAAGGTTTGTAATTGCTCCAGAGCCTTGACATGGACATCTGAGTTCTTTTTAGGGCAGACAAAAAGAAAACACATTTGGCTTTGAAAACTCAAGTGAATACTCACTGCTGTTCCACTGTATCTGACAGGGTGCAGTCCCACACATTTCTGAACATGCTGATCACAGGGCCAAGCACAAAGGGAGAGGCCAGACACACGTGACAAGTGGAGAAAGTCCTTTTTTTTCTGTCATCATAAACCTATAACAGTCTGAATTATAGCAACAACTTTATGTAAACTATTTATAAACTATAATAGTTTATAAAACTATTTCAACACTGGAACACTTAAAACACTTCAAACTAAAGTACACAGAATTTTCTGGGATTTGTATTTTTAAAAAAACAAAAACAAAACAAAAAAAAACCCAGCTCAACTCACTTGCCCTTATTCCTCCCTTTCTCCTCCTGCTCCTCAGCAGAAAAAAAATAAATAAAGTCAACTGTGAGAATGTGCAACACCACTCATTTGTCATATCTTTCAGAACCACAGTTCCTGTTGAGGAAATCACCATTCTGGGGGAGTAAGCGTTTGCATATATTTTACTGCTGCCGAGTGGTAAGTCAGCTAAAATGGGACTTAAAACTCACAGCCCAACAGCGTTACAAATGTAACACCTATTTCAAAAGCTTACTCCAGGGAAGAGTGGGGACAAAATGTCTGCATCAAAGCCTAAAAGCCAAGTTTTATCTATCCTGGATATAGAATTTTTATCAAAACAGCAGTGGCAGCTACTTGAGCTGCAGTTAGTGATGTAACTAAGCCTGCATTCAGAGCTTGTTGGCCCTGAGAACCCCAGGCAGTGCTGCAACTGATCTCAAGGAAAAGCTCAGCTTCATCAAATCCTCCGCTGGAATATGTGCACAAGCACGGGGAGAGCTTTTGTCACCCATCGCTGCACTGGACACCAGCTGCTGTCTGCTCCTCTTATATCACATGAAAGGGAAGGTGAGGAAAAGAATTTTTAAATGAAACCTGTGAAAACACAAGGAATTTAATCAGGGAAGGCTTTTGCCTGACTAAGAGGAGAACAGAACATCTAAATTATGGAAGAAAATATTCTCAAGAGAGCTCTCTTTTAATGTTATACAAAACACGGAAATTACCTGCAACAGAGACAAAAGTTATTTCTTTTTTCAGCAGCCCACTGCTTTAAATGCACGAGAAGCTGAACCTGTAACCCCCAAAGCTGCCTCCCACTGCACACTGAACGTTTATTCCCCCGGGTTTCAGATTCTGTTGGCTCAGAAGCCACCACCAGGGACTCCTTCTGGTCTGCTGATGGTTTTCCCCGGCACGTAAACCAACAGAGCCCACAGCCACGCCGCCAGCCCAAAGCCGAGCTCAGACCCACGCCTGCGCATCCTGCAATACCCAGAAACCACAGCCAGGAGCTAACAGGGTGCATTTCTAATGCAAGGAAATCAACTTACGAGCAGCCCTGATGATTGTGAAACCAGAACAATTAAATGATTGGCACGCACTTCCACACAGCCAAGAACTCGGAGAGAAAGCTGATGACGAATTTCATCACCCCTTTATCCATTTATTTCTCTTCATCTATTTAGTTAGATGATGATTTTCAAGAAGTTTTACACCTAAGGAAAAACTAAACACAAAACCAAGAGCCTGAAAATGTTTGTCAGCAAGACAGAGTAAACATTAATACACTTAAGATCTTCCCTTTTGCATAAAAATAGGGAAAAAGAGGAAAGTTGTCATATTTCAGGGAAAGCATGCAGTCTTCAGTGGCCCAGCAAATAATTTTAAAGAATTTGAAATAGGCAGTACTATTAAAGAGTTTGTTTTTTCTTAAGGAGGAATCAATTCCGCCTGAAGCCACCAGCTAATTTTTACAGATCACTTAAAATATTAATTTTTGTAGTGGAAGCTTGCCAACAATAACTAATAAATCACACGTATGAAAAGTGTGAATGACCTGTTGCAAGTAAGCATTAAATCCAAAAGACTACTGAACATATAAATATTAAAATTACGTTTACATCAGTTATTAAATAGGCCAAACAGACAATTCTTTCAACAAGAAAAACTGCATCTTTTCTGTGGAAAAAGAACTATTCCCCTATCTCAAACAAGAATAAAATAAGAGACTGGAGATCCATCAAACTACATGAAAGTTATTACCATTGAACAGAAATAAATGATGAGGAGATAAACTACGAATGCTGTTCCTTCCTTCCCTCTGCCACCACAGCAATTTAATGACCGAAACAGAAAGAAGAATTTGATTCTGTCACTAATCCCAGCTCACCTGTTTCAGATCTACAATACCAGCTCACTAACAAACACAGATGACTGACACCCTAATGTTCAACTGACCGGGAGATACAACAGAATAGATATCCCAATGCAAATGTTTCAATATTTCTGTATATACATACACAGAAATATTTTGGTATTTATATGAGATACCAAAAATATCTGTGTGTTATGTATATGTGTCTGAAGCACAAGTAATCTTTCAGAAACAATTAAATTTGTATTTTTAAAGGGGAATAGTCCTCGCAAAGCATTTCAGTTAACATCAAAGTGAAATTATCAAGAAAACTTTGAAGAATTTCTTTGTGTTTATAAAAAGTGACATCCATAAGGTAAAGTGTGACTGAGAATTAACAGTAAGTTTTCCAGACACCACCATCTCCTAAATGAGCTATGGAAAAAGATTCTTCTAGAAAGGGAACAAAGTGAACACGAAAGATTTCTCCTAAATCCACTTAGTTGGCTCAGACACGAAGACTGTCAAACCTCTAAGAACAAAATATTTTTTTTCGGATTTTTACTACAGCTTCAAGAAACCAAGAAGTTTTTTAGGTCTTTTCACTTTGAGGTAAGTGGGACAGCTTTGATCACCTTCAAATACAAGAATAAGAACTCACAAATGGGGAAAAAGGCATTAGTAAAGAAGTCAGTAAGGGAAGTTCTCAACTTGAACACAGTCAAAAGAGGGAGGACTTTGGAAACTGCCCCAAATACTCCTATATTCCAAGGGCGCAGGGGGAAATGAGAATAACTTACAAAGGACTTTGGCATGGGGTTGAAGGTTACATCTGTGAAGTTATAAAGATCCTGTTTGAGTCCAGCAGGAAAGACAGGTCTTGGACAGAACATACCCACTTCCCAAAGGAACTTCCATGTCAGCTCTGAAATTAGGTGAATTTGTCACCTAAGGAGCACCTCGTGCAGCCACAAATTTATCCTAATATAAGTAAACAGGAAACTCCCTTCTAGGGTTTACATTTCAAAAAATGCTCAGAATTTTAAAAACGCCCTTAGAAGTTACTGTGCATAGATCTAAGAGAGAGATTGCTGGGACAGCTTCAAGTAAAGCAGATTGGGCAGAAGCTGCAGAGCGTGGCTACACCACACTGCAGCTCCTTCCGAGGAGACCAGGGAGACCAGGAACAGCTCTGAGGCAATTCCAGAGAGCTAACACTGAACTCCTGCAGGAAGGGACAGAAGGATGAAAGTCACAAGAAGAAAAACATCGAGGGGTTTATCTGTTTTAAAGAAGGTTATAGGAAAGATTCTTCGACAGGATTATTATCTTGCTGTTTTAAGTAGAGAGTGCAACAGCACAGCTGCACAGTTTCCCCACAAAATATGTATTTTTTTTTTTAGTCCTTAGCACACACGCTCAACTTACAAACAGACAGAAACCACAGAAACACGTGGATGGGAGGAGCTGATTTCAGGGCACTTTTTTTTTCTTTGTTCCCCAAAACATCATCAGCTCCAAGGCAGTGCCTGTACCTCACTGCCAAACGCAGTAATCACTGCTATTCCACAAGAGTAAGAGAAGCCCACTGAAAAGGAGGAAGAAGGTGCAACTGCTGCTCAGGCTGTGAAAGGGAAAACCTGAACAATCCGCTCAGAAATGTGCGGAAATCTTGAAGCAGAGATTTCCCGTTGCTTGCACAAACCTGACTCTTCCTCCTTACCTGTTGTTTTACAGCTTTGTGCTTGTCTCCCTGTACTAGGCCCAAAGAAGTAAACATTGAAATAGAGGGGCAAAAAGCAGAATTGATCTTACATAAAGCACTGTCAAATGAACACAGCAAACAAGGGGAGTATATTTTAACCTCGTCTTTAAGCCAGGCAGAACTCACAGTCCATGGAGATTTTCAAACATATAAAAATGCATAAAATTATATACAGTATCTTCAATCAGTATGAAGAAAATCCTTTTTTTTTAATTAGTGACACTAGTACACCCACTGAAGACATAACAAGGATGGAATTTAACAAAGCTACATAGTACCAGGTTTTTTTTCACCTTAGCCTGGCCACAGCAGAAATCAAACACACATAAAACCAATTATTCTGACAGAAGCCAAGTGCTCGGGCTCTTAGAAGTCCTACAGAAGTAGCTGAGAGCTTTATTTTCTGAAAAGCTCTTGAAAAACTGCACCTATAAAGCTGTAAATATTCCATGTCCCAAAAATCGAAAGTTTTCTAGGAGGAAAAATAAATCTCACAAGCACTCACACCCACTCTCTCTCTCTCTGCAATCAGCAATTTCAGCAACCTTTGTAAGATGCTGACTTCATTTCTTTGATGGGAACCTAATTACCAAAAGCTTGTAACGCAAGAAGTCTGTCTGTAGAGTCAAATCACAGGTAGGAAACACCAAAATTAAATATGAATCTGGTTGTGAAACTGAACTCTATCACTGCCTGCCTGTGACGATGTAGCACACACATACTCAGAGCTCTTCCCTGTGTGTTCAGTGACAAAGAACTTCCTGGAGTCTGCAAGAGTTCCATTTATTTGTTTTCAACATGAGGGGCTCCTAGAGTAAGTACTTCTTGTGCTCAAGGTCCCTTCAGCATGATGTTACCTGGGTGGTTTCTAAAAAGGATTAGAAAACTTAATATTTAAAAAGATGGCAGCCAGGTCACACTACAGCTCCTGATGCTGCTACGGGCAGTGGAAGCTTTGTCTGCAACGGGGAGAAATTAACTTCTGTAATGGGCCAGAAAAATCCAGCATTTTGTGGCTCACATAAAACTTGGGAAATATTTCACAATCAGAATAACCAGATAATTCTCATTACTGAGCTCATTAAGAAGAGAATTCGATTAATTCACTGCAAGTGACGCTGACTGCTAAAGAACTTCTTTCTGGGATGTTATTTTAGATAATTCTTGATAAAGTAAAAGTTCTGAGTTCATGGCCAATCACAGCCCTAGAAAAACTAATTTACTTAAAATAAGGCAGAAAACCTAATGCAAAATGTTTCTATTTACTGCCTCACTGTGACGACAGTACTGCAGCTTCCTTGTAAAAGTGGAATCCCTTCAAAGTTGCAACATTTTAGTTTCTCCGTACAAACACTTAGAACCCTTCTAAATTATTAGTTAATTAAAACACCACTTACCAGTAAACCTGTCCTTAGCGTGCATCCAAGCCTACTAAATTATCATCTCGATATTCTGTCAAATCCCCAACCTGCCCTACTCCAGAGCAGAATGTGGAATTCAGGATCTGGCTGTACCTTTATTCAACAGAAGGCCTGTTCTCTGGTTTCGCCAAGTTCCACTCCTAAAAGTTCCTGACGCGTCCATAAAATTGCAGATTACCTTCAGTTTTTATCATTCCAGTCTTTCATGCTTCTTACAAAGAAGCCACAAACTCCCAGTAAGAATCCTGCTTCACACGCTGCCAGCGGGTAGATGAAAAACTACCAGCAATTTTTCCAATCTTTATTGGAATTTTACTATCGGAAAGTACAACTAAACCAAACTGATTTGCTTCCTTTTTTTCATTAAGAACTGTATATACAGAATTTAGAAGCAGGTATCAGAGCTCCAAACAATATTTACAGCCTTTTACGTGAAGGTGATTTAGAAACCAAGAATACAAAGAAGTGATTAAAATCCTGCCTTCCCACATGCCAAAAATATGAAATGTACAGAAATGCAAGACCCTCAAGACATTTCATATTGCTCATGGCTAGGGGACACTATGGCAGTTAAAACCAACAGGACATAATGTGCCTAGAAGAGTTTTCCATATTTCACTAGTGCTAAAAGGCACTATAGGTCACTATGCAAGACAGGAATCTTCAGGGTTTTTTCTTTTTTTTTTGGCCTATCCTTGTAGTCCAGACACACTGTCATGACAGATGCAAGGTGAATGGAATCCATCCAAAACAGTCATGGGAAAGAAAAAGAGAAAATGATAAATTAGAAAATACTGACGCTGTGGGGAAATTACCACAAATTCACAAAGAACTGAAAGCAGAGAGACAAAAAGCATCATTAGAAGCAGCAAAAAAGAAAAAAAGGCAGCAGCTGTAGTAACAAACACTACAAAGCTGCAAATACTGAATTCTACCAAACCCTATGTTTGTTAAGTAAGCCTGGGTAAGGTTCTACTTCATATTCTTCCAGTTTTAGTCTTCCTAGGTAATTTTAGGTTCCTAAAAGTGGAATTAAGGGATTAAAGGTGTGATTTATTATTTATTCATTATCAGGTATAGTACTGAAACATTAATATAACTCCATGCTGGTCACTCCAAAACCCCTTTCAGAGACAGACTAAAGGAAGACGAAGTTATTTTTACATTAACACGAAATTAAAGCTATTTGCTCTTTTACTCTTAGGGTTTAAAAAGAAAGTGATAGAAAAACCTAATCATGATTTGTCAGTGTCAATCCCTGGGGGTTGTACAAAATCTACCCAAGCAGAGAAGAAACAAAACTTATCATTATTGTTCAGCAGATAAATTTAGAAAAATCAATTCAATCCATTACTTCTTCAGATGCTTTAAGGTTACTGAAACAAAAGCTGAGAATGCAAGATGCTCCACATATAAATACTCCTGCTGCACCTACATGCTCATCTAAAGCAGGTAGTGGAGAGAAGCTGAAAAGCAGAAATCCCCATGCAGCAAAACACCCCAATAATTTGAGCAAAGAAAGGTCAAAGAAAGGCCTCATCTTGCATTGGAAAAGGGACAAAAACTCTGGTGAGGTTTTAGCATGACCAACTCTCCCCAAAGGGTACAATCACTTGTACTTCTACTGTACAGTTACCTACTTTCACTCACCACAACACACTGAAACAGACATTTCCTTGCAAAAACTACAAACATTTTGAAGGTATATGTGCTAGAAATCATGACCTGAAATTGAGAAACTCAGTCATGGATCGGAGAGTGCGATGTGTATAGACAGTGAAAATTCAAACACATTCAACTTTGGAGTTAGATGTGGCAAGCAGAAAGGCGGACAGCAGCCCTTGGATACTGACAGATATAAACAGACACAGAGGAGATGTGTAAGAGCAATGGAGAGACACCAACAGGAAAGGTTTAAACTGAGCACGGGCAGGTTTAGATGGGATAGAAAAGAGAAACCTTAATGAGGTTTGCCCAGCTAAGTTGTGGATGCCCTTTAACACTTCCTGTTAATGCTTGCATTACTTGACTCCCAGAACTCCTGTTGTAACTCATTGAAAAAGAAACTTCTGTCGTGTAAATTCATGCATTTATAAGGAAAAGTTCTAAGGATGAAATTTCAGTATTATCTAGTCCTGACAGCAAAAAAAAAAAAGAAATTCTTTCTAGTAAGGAGGACCCAAACTGCAGGCTTGTCTTTAAGCAGCAAATTAATTGCAGCTCCCAGCAGAGAAGATGATTGCTTGAGCCACCTGAACATCCTCCCAGCTAGCTTGGAGACATCGGGCCAACCTCAGTGGGCAGCCCAGGCCAGGGAACACTCCTGGACAGTTCCAAGGTCACAGTTACGCTTGCTGCTCATGGGAACAGCCACTGGGCTCCGGCCTGGCTTTAGTTCTCATGTTTTCATATGAAGAACTCCCCAGGGCTGCTGGGAATGACTCAAATGCCCAGCGAGCAGCAGCAGCACACGGGCAGTTATTTCTGAGTGGCCCTGGGACACCAGAGCTTCAACTTCTCCGGGCTACCTCCCGTGTTTCCAAAGGGCTAACACCTACTGGATGTGAATGTTCCCCTTGATCGTCGGTCGCTACCAGGGACACAGAAACAAAAAAGAAAACCTGGCAGCAATTTCCGAGTTCTTCTGAGAGCCAATCGCGGGAAACGCAACCAGCACAGTGCTCACCATTCCCCACCACGACTCTGACAGCAAGAGAAGAGAACTGCATCCCAGTTTTAACTGAAACACACCGGTGCAAGGTACAGATCTCTCGAGTTACACGAAGAGAGGAAGATGAAGTATCTGCACAGGATCTAAGACTGTCATATTGAAAGGCTTCCCAACAACCTATGGCCAGAAATCAAACGCCTGCTCCACCAAGCCTACCTGAAACACGTATAATTTCTGATAAGTACATCTCTAGCCCATGAGTATTACAAGAATAATTACACTAAAAACAGAAAGAAAGATTGGAATAATACATGTGTCTTAACATCTTAAACATAAGTACTGAAATATATATAATTTTACTACTCAAACCCAAATATCATTGCTAATTTCACATGTAGCTTTGCCCATCTTTAAAATGGTCCTACTCCAGTCATTACTGATAATGTAAAATATGCAGAGCTCGCCTGCGCTGTTTTCTTTGAAAAATAAAGGTTATGGCTACTTCAGACTGGCAAATTAAAGGCAAAACCAACAAACATCTTCAGTCAAGTCACTTAAACCGTTTCCTAATCAACTCCTGTCCATTTCATTCAGTTCTGGAACAGCAGATCAACAAGTTTTCATTGGTAAACTACTTTTCAATTCACGGATTAAATTAATAAAAAAAATGCTGTGTTACATTCTTATTATGCCAAGCAGTCTCTCGGCAAAAATAAGTCCAAGACTTTACGTCCCTACTTAATTAACAATTAGATAAACACCTCCTTTACACAATTTCCAAAAAAGATTTCAACACTCCCACTTCCCCTTCAACTTATATACTTCCAACCCCAAAAACGTGTTTAATCTTAATGTTCAAAGAACAATATAGGCATGATGGATTTAAATACAAACACAGGCGCAGAGAGGAAAACCTCAGTACAGGTTTGCACTCAAGAGACAAAAAGCTTGAAGATGTTTCGTTTTAAAACACAACCACTGTGATAAAGGCACCTAAACAAACTCCTCCTAGGTGCAAGGAAACTGGCAATGCCCTTCTGTGCTGTAGCACAACAAGGTTCATTTTCTCATCTTTGGTGCAAATACAGATTCCTCCCAGAATGGGGAAGCAGTAGCAGACTGACCAGGCATGCAGTCTACCTCTCCAGGTTCAATACCTACTACAGTTTTCCCAAAACCGATGTGAGACTTGACCCTGAGATCCAAGTCCTCCACAGTCCCATATCCCAATGGAGCAGATGTGGTATAGACGGGGTCTCTAAAAAGGAGCATTAAATTCGGCACATGTAAACTCAGAGCCTTGAGGGGTTTTTTGAAATGCCAGCATGGCACACTCCCCTAAACTGCAGATCTGACCAGCTTCATGAGACAACGCACACGTGTACATACGCAGATACGTACAGGATCTTTGCTTCCAGCCACAGCAAATGACACCGTTCAGGAGGGAACAATAAACTTCGATACGCGACAAAAGAAATAAAAATGTTCCAACTGCACTAAACCTCTCCTATGTGAAAGGGAGAAGGCATAACAATAGGATTTTACCCTTTAAAAAAACCCATGAAAAGCAGCTTGTGTACAGCGACATCTCGATTAAATTAACCATATGCAGTTACAAAAATAATTTTAAAAGCTCAAACAACAACAAAAACAAGATAAGACCCGCTAGGACTTCACTTTGAAATACAAAATACACCATTTCTAAGTAAAAATACACGGATAATGTTTCAGTATCGCCAGCAAACACGCCACGGGAAGACGGTGCAATTGAGATGACGGGCTTGGCGATACAAGGAATACCTACCTACAGTCACGCACACAGTGGGTGACGGCAAACACGACACATTTCACACTAAATTCTGTGGCACCTGCCGCTCTACTCGGGATGCACGCAGCCAGAAAATGCCTTTAACACTCAGAGGAAAATGTCCGGCCACAGCAGAACTGCACTCATGAGATTGATGGGGGGAAAGCACAGGCTCTGAAGACCTCAGCCCAGGCACAATTCGTACAGTTTACACCGCCTGGCAGAGGCACAAAAAGCCCCCAGGAAGGGAGAAGCGCTGCCGGAGGACGCCCGTCCTTCGCCCACCGTCACCGAGCGGGCAGTGACACCTGGCGAGCCCCACCTGTCCCGTCCCGTCCCGTCCC
>VWZN01003413.1:5682-26402 GCA_013396955.1 Regulus satrapa
CCGCTCCGCCAGCGCCCGGCGGTCGGGGCGCCCTGAGGAGTTCCTTGCAGCCTCTCTTGTTTTGATTTTTTTTGTGTTGATCTGCGAGGTGTGCAGGGCAGGGAGCATTGTATTTTGGTTTGTTTTTTTTTTTCCCTCTGAAATCTGAGCCTGGTTTGATCCCAAGTATCGCAGTTAAAGTGTTTTTACATACAAGCAGTTCTGCTGGTGAATCCGTCCTTAAAAAAAAGAAATTGCTCCCTTAGCTTTGGCGTTCTATCAAGCTTTATAGAAGGAAAACAAAAACGTTAAAAACACTGCTGTGCAAAATGTGTGGATTTTAGGAAATCGGTTTTACTATCGTAATCTAAGTATGCCCTGGAAAAGAGCACTTTGCAGCAGAGGAGCTGCTTAAATATACTTTGTAAACACATCCCAACTTCAGGGAAGTGCGTCTGGGATGAATGGGACTTGGCAGGTTTGCACAGATCTTTTAACACATGACTGCGGTGACTGGAGTAGCAGACTAGAGGAGAGAAACCTTTTAAGGTGCAAAAGCATGCACTTTTTTTTTTCCTTAAGGAAGTGTAGGAAAGAGTATGAAGCTTAATTTATAGTTCAGAGTTGAGCCCAATAGGTAAAGTCAAATAGCAAATTTTAGTGTGGGTTATAACAATGGCTTGGCATAATTCAATAGAGCTATTTTATTGGACTCTATTAACCTGCTTAACCTTAAATCTTAACCATGACAGGATTTTTATGTAAAGAGCCTCTATACAAGGTACAATATTGAATTTTAATTGAGGCTTTCTAGGCCTCATGGTAGAGTGTGTTCTTGCCTCATCTTTTTTTTTCCTCTTTCTTGAAAGTCCAGGTGTGCTAAAGTCAGTTTAAATACTGTGAGTCCAGGTTGCACAGATCAATTAAGGCGAGATAAGGTTTTTAATCCGTCCTGCTTTTTTGAGTTTGTGTACGTGTAAAGAAGTAAAGTCTATTCTCAGTAGAGTGTAAACACCTTGGTATTTACAACTGTAGCAGTATAAAAGTATATTTTGCAGTTGACTTGCTTTCAAACTTTCAGGTCAAGTCTCCCCTTTAGTGAATGATAGTGACGGTGGAACCTAGCAAGAAAACTGCTCGGCTCAGGTGTTGGTACTTTACAAACAACGCCAAATTCCTCCTTCAGCTGATAAAATGCACGCTTTGATTCCGGGTACACCTGAATTTGAATCTCCTGGGACATGCCATGAGTTAATCACTTTTTAATTAACCCTTGTGGATCCCTTGCCTGTGTTAGGATCAGTACCAAGTGCAGCAGGTGCTGTTGCAAAAGTGGTGCCAGTGGCTTGCAACGTGCCTGTGTTACAGCTGAAACCTGTCGCTTTTGCTGCTAAGTCACTCAGACTCCAGTGTAAAAATTATACAACTTCCTTAATGTTGTTTTAAAAGCAGAGATATAGACATATTTTAAAGACCTAGCTGGCTGGAGGCCCATTTTAGAGTGGCCGGTAAAAGCAATAAACTGTCCTCAAACATTTCTGCTCAATAAAATTTGAGAATATGAAAACAAAAAAGTTCCTGGTTTAGCCTTTTTGTAAATGTTTTCTATGCCCTGTGACTGCAAAGTGCTTTGAGCCCATAGCTCAGAGCCACATGCCTTGAGCATTTTAGGCCTCTGTCTCAATTTACAGTGTTGAGTTTGTTACTTTCTTTTTTGATCAGAGCAGCAAAGTTTTGTGGTCTCTGACCAATGTCCTGCACTGGTGAAAGTGTCTGAATAGATGATTTTACCATCAAAATAGCACATTTTTAGTGTACTTCCACTCAGGGCTCCTGGGATCAGCTCCTTGTGCAAAACCTGAATGAAGCTGTGATGACACCAAGCACTTCCTGACATAGAGAAGGCCAGTAGTTCTGGCAGCATTCGCTGCGTTTAAATTCCTTACTGTCTGTAAGCTGCAATATAGCTTGCAGAAAAGAAATGAAATATCTATGCATGTCGTTGTTTGGCTTCACAAGATCAGAATATGTTCATACAGAGCAATCCCATGTAATCCAGCTTTGGAGAGCCATGGGGGTAAGGCATTTCTCCTGCAGCTGTTGAGCAAATATTTAATGTTGGAATGCTGTCTTGGATTAACTGTTCCAATTGTGATCAGGAAGCCTTGTCCGTGGACTTGAGCTGTTACCTGGTTAAATGAAAGTGGTAACTGCTGTTTCTATAAAAATTGGGCTCACAAATGTGGCATATACAATCCTGTGTGAACAGAAGGGTGTTCTGTTGTAGGGAAATACACTGAAAGTTTTCAGTGGTATGAGAGTTATTTTTGGTTATAGGAGTGGTAGGTGTTCAAGGCTAGGCTGGATAGGGCTTGGAGCAACCTGGTTAGCAGAAGATAGCCTTGCTCGTGGCAGGGAGTTGGAATAAAATAATCCCTAAGTTTCCTTCCAACCTGAGCTGTTTAATGTTTCCACTTTACAATACAGGTGTAAAGAGCAGCATCTTCATGGTGACTGTTGCACTGTTTGAGACATGAGCTGTAGTGTAGTGGGAGCAGTACCAAAACCAAAGCGAATGGTTTGCTGACTTGAACAGAGCGAGCCTCTCATTGTTGGATAATAGTTGTGAAATATACTCTTATTTTTAATTAAGAGAATTTGCAAAAGTGAAGAGCAAATTAAATATGAACTCAAGGCTGTTAGGCACTCATGCAGCAGGAATTTCAGAAAAGAAAAAAATGCTGGCTACCATGTGGGTTTTTTTGGGTTTTTTTGCCATTTGTATGTGAGAAATGTTCTCTACCAAGCTTGCAAAGTAGGAAAATCACTTTAATCTTTGGTGGCAGGATTGTTAACGAGGGGCTGTGGAGAGCCAGCCTTGGGCTGCCCCCAGCCATCCAGCAGAGCAGTTATCAGTGGGAAAGTGGGGCCTGAGTGCTGCAAGGACACAGAACCTGGTGTGAATTTCTCTTCTCCCTGGATTTATATCAAATGATGTCTTAAACGTACACCTTAGCTGGCCATATTGCTGCATGTCAGATGTGAAAGTAAAAATAAACGTGTGAAGCACCAGGCAGAGTAGGAAATGTAAATCTGAAAACTATGTCTCCAGTCTATTTTCCTAAATCCTGGACCTCATCTATAGGAATTCCTGGGAGCGTATATATGTTTTATTTTTTTGATCGGCAGTATTTCCTGTAGGCAGGAAATCAAAGATCTTTTCAAGTTATAAATGACAATAAGTAGGGAAGCCAGTATTTCAGATTGCTGGTATTTTGGGTATGAGTAGCTCTTTGATGTCCAAACGAGAACTGGAGGAATGTCTAAAATTAACAGTGAAGTATGTAGCACTAATGATGAAATGCAGAAGTTGGAGGAAAACAGGCCAAGGCCAGGCACTAAGGGTGGTTTGTTTTTTTTTTTCCCCCTGAATTATTTTTTTTTTCCGTCAAAATGAAGAACACAAACTGTTGTGATACAGAATTCCCAAAGTAAGTAGATCTTGGATAAGCAACTTTGAGTTAAATATTTGTGTATGTGTAGGTTTGCATAGAATCAAACATGCCAAATTTATTACATGTGTAATTTGCTGGATTGTAGTTTTGCTGAATTGTTGCGGGGGAAAAAAAAAAGAAAAAGCTAGGACAACCCAAAAAGGGGGAATTTAATTAGTTTTACATCTGAAAACCTTTGTATGTATGTGCCTCTACAACAGTGTGACCAGTGTGGCTTCAGGTGCTTCTTTTCCAGTTTTGTTCCAAGATTCTTTTTGGGCAGTCGTTCCCAGTTTGTGCAGCAGGTTGTCTGTGTTACTGATGCTCAGTGGTGCGAGTATGAAATTGCCCTAAACACCATGGGAATGTTTTGTTCTTGGAGGTGCAGCAGTGGTTCTTAGGAAGGTGGCTTTGGCCATGCCTCTGGCAACAGAAAATGTGTGGTGGTCATGATGGCTAAAACACCATCCAGAGTGCAAGATTTCTTTCACAGTCGTTTTTAGAAGCTGCCATTGAGATAAAAACACACCCTCTGAGTTGATGCCGAAGTAATTGGATGCAGATTTAATATGATGCAGTGTTTTATTCCTTCTTGGGATGGAATCCATGTCCCGTGTTGGTCATGACTCACCCTGGCAGGATTCGGTGGTCAAGCCTGCTGGAGTGAAGGCTCAAGACCCTGCTGTTGCCATGCCTTATTTTCCTCATGAACTCTCTTGGTTAATCCTCCTGAAGCATAATAAAATATACATGTTAGAAACAGGCCTGTTGTGAAACCATTGTCTGGAAGAACTTCTGGAATATCACCAACCTCTGTGCATACATGCAAAAGGGAATGGCTGGGAGTGGTTAAAACTCAGAATGGATGAGTAGCCAGAGCAGTGGTGGTGTGGCTTAGCTTCCTTCCTGGACCACCTCTTAGAAGAATATCCCGCTTTTTCCTGTTCTTTCCAGTCAGTTTTGGGGAGAGAAAAAAAGCTAACCTCAGAGCTCTGTGTTAATAACCTTATTGTGGAGTATGTGACTATCAACCATGATTCTGTTTTATTGGTGTTTATTTACCAGGTGACACCTTTGTAAATAAAATAGAAGGAAAGTCCCTGTTGCATTATGAAATTAAAGTGTTTTTATAAGTATCTTGCCTAACATATATAATTAAACTAGTGATTTCTCTGAAGCACCATAATTTTAAAACAAAAATCCTAATTGAAGTACAGCTCCTCATTTCATCTGAGTTGTATTTCTTAGGTGTCTTCTTGTTTTAATGCTTACTTTGCACACAAATATGCCCAAACCCAAAAATTCAACAAGTAGTTGAACATATTGCGTCTGTTATATTCTGTTTCTTTCTGAGGTTTACACAAGGAATATGCTGTGAGATGAATTTGCTAAATAAGAAATCAAGATCCTGTGGAATTCTGTGTTTTATGATTTCCCAGTTGAAATTTTTCCCTGCCTAATTGTAGTTTAATACAGCAAAATTCTGAGTACAGTTTTGTGGTTGGTCTGAGTTAAAGTTCTCCAGATAAAAAATAACATCAGCTTGTTGACTTTATAGAATAATTTCTTGTCCTGATCTTGCTTTGAGAGAACTTAAATGAGAAATACGCTCTTGTTGTTAAGTCAGTTTTCTTCTTGTTGTGATTTAGATGTAAAGGCGAGATTTATGGAAATGACTGCAGGGTGGTGCTGGCCTAATTAGTCATTATTTCTGGCAAGGCATAAAAAATTGGTTGTTCTTGTGCCTAAAACTAATAGTGTATTTTGTATTTAATCTGTAGGTCTTTTGTAAAACAAATGGTTGTGCTAAAAACTGCAAAATACACACTTTCAAAGTTCGTATGCTATTATTTTGCATGCTGTTTTGGCATGTGATTTGTTTTCATTGATGGTTAAATTAACTATTATGTATATTTGAAATGTATCTATCCCTTAAAAGCCAGGAGTAATAGTAGCTGAGCTGGAATTTGCCGTAGAAATTTTGGAATTGAGTATGGCTTTTCTATCAGTGTCTATTCAAGGATTAAACACAAAGCACTGCAATGCTTTATAAGAGTACTAATACCTATTACAAGTTGGGGTTTTTTTTGTATTTTTTTCTTTTTTTGCCAAGGGTTTTAGGATTATCCGTGTGATATGTTCACCGTCGGGCTGAGGGGTGTCTTTTAGGGCTTTCTTTTTGTGGGCCTTATCGAGATGAATTCCCAGTAATTGGTATTTCACCCAGAAGCGACCCAGGTGACTCAGGAATTCCAGCACCTTCAGCGTGTGGAATGTCTGCCCTAATCAGGCTTAAGAGAGGGGGGCATTATCCCAGGAATGACTGAAACCTGCCTTCTAAAGGAAAACATTCAGCGGGGCATGTGACACGAATGCTCCTCTGTGCCCTTGCCCTCTCCTTGTCCAGCCACGGCTCTTGGACATCCTTAGTGGCCATGGGATGTTGCTGGAGCACAAAGCTGCTCTGCACTCTCCTCTCCATGAATCTATTTAGTGATTAAACTTTTAAAAGTCACAGCCCCCAACATGCTACTGCGGTTTCATGGTAGCTCTGACGTTATTTCACCGTTCACGCTGTGAATTTCATTCTATAGTAAAATGAATATTGTATTGGCCTTTTAAGTTGGTTGTCAGTGGAGAATAGGGAAGCTACACTTAGAGCATCTGTATGCAATCTTGGCGACAAGTAGGACCCTCTGGAAAGCTGTTACTGTTGGGGCAGAACTAATCATTCCATGTGAAATTATATAAGGAGAATTAGCTCTGACTCTACCTCATTTCCTTTCATACTGCTGTGAAAATAAGCTTAGGAACGTCAAACCTTCCCTCCTTATTTCTCTAAGTACTTTGTTAAATACTTCTTTTTATTAAGGTTTATTTATTGGAGGTTCTAGAAAAGAAAATATAACTGTCTATATTTCTTAGGTACTAATGGGATGTGCATCCTTGCCCAGTTTGGCAGCTGCGATTTCCTTCCCAGGACTGGATTCCTGGGATCAGTTGCCGTTGCCTTCTCTGTGCTTTGACTTTATTTCCCTGGTGGATCATTCCGAGTACTCCACACTTAAGGTAGCATGCTTCATGTGAGAGAAAATTGTCAATCACAGCCTGGCTGGGCTATTTAGAAAAGAGAGATATCAAAAGCCTGCTTGGAACTCTAAGGAGCAGTCAGGTCACCTGCTGAGTCGCCTGGCAGGAGCATAAACTCGTGCAGCCTTTAAGTTTAGGAAAGAGAACGGGGATCTCGGGAGGTCATTGCTCTGTGCTGAGGCCCTGGACTGGCTGTGTGAGCGTGTAGCTCAGTGCCGAGCCAGAGAGAGATGTATGGGCCATTCCTGACATGTTCTTCCTACCAGCTCTTAAAAACAACCTGTGGAGATTTGTGTAACCCCTCCATAACCTAATCCCGTGTTTGATTATCACTACAGCTAGCATATTTCCTCCAATGCTATTCTATTTTTTTTTCCTAACCTGTTAAATTTCTTTTTTTGTTGTTTTATTTCCTTTTTAATTTTTTTTGCCCATTTTTTTTTCTTCACTGTTTAACTCTCCTGGATATCTTAAGCTTTCTTTTGAGCTCTTTTCCTACATGTATATTGAAACCTGAGTGTAATGCCCAACCTTAGGATCAGCGTTGAACAGAATAAATTTTACCATCTTTTTCATATGAAAAAGAAAAATCCTATCATCGTTATTATAAATTGGAACTATTTTTCAATTTTGGCATTCAGTTCAGTATTAAAACCCCAGTTTCAGTTTTACTGTGAATCCTTTAGTCCCACTTTTCTCAAATCTGTTTCTCAGAATGCTTGCAGCATTTCCCAGGTAACTTCCAAATTTTCCAACTGTATTGTTCATCATCCAATTTATAAATGAAAACATTAAATAATCCTGCACTGGAAATGCCAAGAGGAAGCTTATTGTATTCAGAGTCCTGTAACCTGTACCTTGTTGCAGACCCAGCCTTTGGAGCTGGAGCCAGGGAATTGTTGGGTTGTGCTCCGATTCCCTCATTGTCTTTGGAGCCATTGCTGGACTTGGTTGTCTGTCTGTCTTGTGTTGGGAAGCCTGAACTGGGACAAATCCAATCTGACATCTATAGCTATAGATGTTTAGGGAAGGGATTTTTAATGAGTCGAAGAAAGCTTGGAGAATGTTTGCATGGATCTGCACCAATGGGTAACTCAGTTTCTCTGAGTGGAGTGTAAAAATCATCTTTGCTCATACTTCTGTTTGACTCACAAATGGTCACTCTTCCATGATCTACACTTTCAAAAAACCAAACTTTGATCAATCAGATATCAAGATTTGAAGTGTTATTTTGTGAAACATGTAGACAAGGGAGAAGGGGAGGAAACACTCTGCTTCAAAACTTTTTATTTCTTGCTACTTGCTTGGAATATAATCTACAGATGTGTTTCTTTTATGCTGGTATTTTACTACACCTGATGTGATCAGAAATGCTCCTTTATCCTCCACTCTGGCATTTCCAAAACCAAAGCACTAAGAGATGCTTCCAGACTTGGGAAGACACAAGGACTGTGGCTTACAGTTAAGGCAGATGTGATTGCAACATCTGTGCCTAGGAAAGCTGCAGTCTGATCTGCCTTCTGTCTTTAGGATTTCTGGGATTCCAGAGGCAGAAGTGGTGCAGATAAGACATGTCCTCTGAGGTTTTGAAAGGCTTCTGCTCAGATTGTAAAGCTCTTCCTTATTAGGCCCACAGGAAGCACATCTCCTCTAGCGCAGCCAAATTGGTATCGTTGTTAAATACTTCTCCTCGGGCTCTCCAGTGGTAACTCTGCTCCGTGGTGGGGTTATTTGGGATGAAGAGCTCCTGTGGCTGCCTCTGTGTATTGACTAGCTGAGTGTATTACTGGCATGTAACTGTGTGTGGTAATTTCTGACTTGGAAGCTGTGATGTGATCCAAAGAACAGTTTATAGAGGGTTTTCCACCTTTTTCCTTAAATCGGACTCTGTAGGCCTAAAATTTAGGATTGCTAACTTGAAATCTCCATTAGAACACACTCTAGTAACTAGGAAGAAAAACCCCAAATCCTTGGCATCAGGCAAATGAAAAGTCATTTTATTTAATGACTCTCTCCTTTGCCAGCTGTGTTCTTGGAAAATGGGTCTTTGCACTTGGTTTGTTTTCAGTGCAACAACGATGTTGGTTTATGGGGGGTGTAAAATTGTGCATATTCCTCTCTGGGTTATGAAGGAAGCCCAGCCCTTTCCCTCATCTCTGAGCAGCAGTCCCAGGGCTGCTTCCTGACCTTGCCACTGTTTTCTGCTGGGGCTCCCCACTCGCTGTGCTTCTCCTCTGCTGTTGTCTCCTGCTCTGAAGGCTGTGCCAGGTGAGATGTGCTTGCTGTTCTTTCTCCTTTCAGGTGAGCTCCTCTGGCCTGGTGGGAAGAGAGGAGCTGGTGGCCTTCCTCTGTTCCATCTGTACCTTTGGAAAGACCTCACTGAGCGCCGTGCACGGCACACAAAGCAGGTATGATCTGTGGGAGTTCAGCTGCAAACGCTTCAGAAAAGTGAAGGTTCACTGCTCTAAATTCACAAACCTGTCCTGCAGGAGAAACAGTAAGGCATTAAAAAAGTAACTAGATGAAACATTAAGACATTGTCCACATGACCAAAGCAGGTGGCTGGCGTAATTTCTTTGATACATAGTTTTTTATGATGTTGTCATCATAACAGTATGTGACAAATATATGCTTTTTTCTCTCAGTGATGTTTAAAATTTGATTACCTGAATATTGATGATGTTCAGGCTTAGAAATATTTAAAGAGTTTTGTACTTCACTGGATTGTAGAGAGAGTAACTTTGGGAGTTGAAGAGTATATTTCACTGCAGACAATCCTAGGATAAGTTCTTAATAGTCTGGATGTATTAATATTAATCTTTTGAGTTTACATTGTTAAATGTTAGTTATTAAATTCTGTTCAAGATGTAAACTCTCTTCTGTTCTGTAGCATTAATTATGCAAGTTTGAAATTCTCAGTTTCATTTTAAGGTAGGGCATTTTATTTGTACATAGCTGTTGAAATAAATTACCAGTACAAGAAAACATTCTCCTAATAAACGAGGGATGCCTGGAGTTGGCTCTGCTAACTGAGACAATTTAATTCATCCATCATCAAGGATGATGTTTCTTAGCAACACAAAGTATTTTCACCCCGGGCGCTTTCACAAACTTTCACATTTTTCTTCAAATACAGCCTTGGTAGTGTTTTATATGACCCGAAGTTCGTCCATCTGTCCTGAAGCTCCCAATACTTTTCCATTCTCTCCAGTGATCAAATGATCCGATATATGGGGTGGGTTTTTTTTCAGCTTAATAATACACAAGTTGACTAGAGAATCATTTTGCACGTCAGATTTTCCAAAGGGTTCTGGGAAATTATTTGTTGCTCTGTATAGCAAAGCTAAAAGTTATTGAAAATGTGCTACAGTTTCATAATAAAACAGATCTGAAAATTATTGGCTGGAGAGCCAACTAAATGCTTTCTGATAGCCATAGCCTCAAGGGGGATACTTGGATCATTTGTAATAAAGGAATATCTTTGATATCTTTTGGTGAATTGACTAGTATTCCGTTTAGATCATTATTTATGAAAAAAACTGGCTTGGTACGCAACGTTACATTATCAAATTGTTTGGGTGTGAGAATTGCCTTAATGTATCGCCAGAATTTTCCATGTTTATTCTTTTCATGTGCTGCATGAAATCAGAAGAAGCTGTTGATCCATTAAAACTACCTTTACTTCTTGCTTTCCATTTTTTCAACATGTGTGGGGATGATTTGATCAGTGTAATTACCACCTGGGGAGACTTGGCTTGCTCAAGAAACCCCTTCAGGTATGTAACAGGTGTTGTTCAGTATGGAGAGCACACATCTTCCAAGTGCAATGTGTTATTTTGCTTTGAGAAATAATATATCTTGATTTTTTTGGTAAACTGCTCAGAAAACTTCTGTTATGTGAAGAAGTGACTAAGCCTTTGCTTCTGTCTTGCTTTGAGAGGAAAAGTTTTAGTGGTTCTTCTTTGTCAGCAGCGCATAGTGAAAAGCATTTGGAAAAATGTTGTGGTGAGGTAATTATTACTCAGCTTACTTCACAAAAAAGGTGTACAGAAACCCTTTTAAATCATGGGAAAATAAGTTACAGGAAAATTGGTTTGATTCTTGCTTATAGGTAGAAAAATGCCGTGTTGTTGCTCATGTCATCTTGGCTTTCGTGTGCTGTGTTTTCACGTAAGCACACAAAGTCTTTGCACACATACGCAAAACAATTAAAGGGATTGTTAATTGTATGTCCAAGCCAGGACATCTTGTCTGAGTTGCTCTTATTGCAGCGCAGGTGTTTCATGCCCTGGTGTTACTGTCTAGCATCTTGTAAGATCTCCAGGTATTCCCTGAAGTGCTTTGAAGAATCACCTAAGTTGGAAGCTTTTTGTGTTATCCCACAGGAAATGGTGTCTGATTAAAAAAGGGTGAGAAAAATCTTTTGCTAGCCGAGCCTTTAAGCCTCAAGCCTTTGAAAACAGCAGCAGCCTCTTGTCTCTGATGTTGCCTTACCTGTAAGTCGGAACTGTGGCATCTCGCAGAAAGGTTAGGGTGCTGTTTGCTCCTGCAAGGCTTTGTTGCATGTGGTGACAGACTATCTACGATTCTACCTCTGCTTTAGCATCCTGGGGATCATTTTTGAAACTCCAGAATCCGTTGTAGGCTCTCCTTTCCCTTTCAGGTTCTGTTAAAAGAATTCCTTGTAGTTGTGGTGGCTCCTTGAGGCGCCTGCAGTCTGATGTCAGGGGTGTTTCCTGCAGGCTGGTGTTTGCCCTGCAGTAAATAATGTGGCCGTGTGTAGACCTATACTTGGTGCAGTCAGTAAAGACTGACATGAAAGCCAGTAAATCATCTTTCAGAAGGTCAAATTTAGAATGTTAGGTGTTGAAATTGCTCCATACTTGAGATGTCATTTTTCCAACTGTAAATCCCAGTGTCTCAATTTACAAAAGACTGCCACAGGCAGATAATCACAACCTGTTTTGTATGACGCCAAGCCTCCCAAATACTCTAGAAATTAGTTAAAGAACAGCTTTATGTTGAAGAAAGCTTTGCTTGGGGTAGAGAAATAAAGATTTCCATGTGATTCACAACCAAAATACAGCTTTCTGCTGTGAAGTACTGGAAGAAGTGCTGGTGATGCATCAGTTTAGGGTGGAAAAGTGGAGAAAGGGCTTCCAATAATCTTAAATGCCTTTTCCTTGGGATCATTGTTAATGAAGCAGAATGGTTACTGGGGATAGGTAAATGGTAGCAAAATGTCACTTGAGTGCTGTGCTAAAGGCATGGTAATTACAAAATGTTACTTTTAAACCATAGTCTCTCTTGCCTAGTGAAGCAGATGCTTGGGTCCTTTTCTTATCCATGTTCTTTCTCAAGTAGTGATTTTCCATGTATTCTATACAGTTTTCTCTGGTTAGCTATAAGGACATGAAGAATTGATACAATTTTTCCTTTTGAAGGTAGTGAAAGGTCTAGAGTCAGTCTGATAAATAGAGAGGGATAACTTGTAACGATAAACACGGAGTAGTGTCAAAACTGTTGTAAATTTTCAGAAACTACTTTTCATCCTCATCCAACCATGACTCAAATAAAGAACATTCCCTTTATGGCCTGCAGCACAATACAAGTTGTACTTTGCTAGCTTTCAGTTAAAGCGATGAACATATTACTTGAATTTTAGGAAAGAGAATTTGAAAACATACTATATTTAGGGTTTAGTCTTGGAGTTATAAGAATAACTAGTGGTTCTTGCTGTTGTTGCATCTTTCAGTGTTCATGTGCAAAGAATGATTTAATCAGAGTTGTCACTGGGAACATTTAGTTTTTTATGCAAAGTATTTTTGGTCAGCTTTTATTTGGAAGAACATGGGGTGGAATATAAAAGAATAAGCCGAAGAAATTATCATTTTTGTTGCAAGGTCACAAATTATAATTGTTTGGTTGCTGTTTCAGCAGTTAGTCTCTGAAAAAGTGTGGGTGCAAATAAGGCTAAAGCGCTTCTCAAAGTGGGTGTTTGACCTTGGAATTGTCATCATTGGATGCAGTTGTCTTTTCCAATACTTGAGAATTCTATGATTTTATTCTAATTGGAATTTGGACTTTTTAGAAATGAGCAGTCAGTTGTTCTGCTGCTTGTTGTGTTTGCATCTAACTCGCATAATGTGAGAGTTTGCACAAAAGCAGGTGTGATTTCATTCAGCCTCTCTAGTACACAAAACTATTGTGTTGGAAATAAAATTAGCAGTTTATCTATGTTACTGAGCTTTACTTCCAGCCAAGGAGTAGTACATGAAAGGGTTGGGGCATTTTTAGAATCATAGAATGGTTTGAAAGGAACCTTAAAGACCCTATACATAAAGCAGAGAACATCCTGAAATAGGTACAGTCAAATCCCAGTTATACAGACAAAAAGTGAGCATCAAAATAGTTGTGTATCCAGTGTTAATGATATGATATCATTATTTTTGGGACCTTTTCTTCAGGAGTAAAGAACAGGCTGATCTGTTTCTCCCACAGTTGGAAGGGCAGTTGGAAATTTGTTGAGTTTATTTTTTTTCAGTGTAACTATCACAGGGAATGAGAGGCCCAGTTGCTGAGATTGCAGAGGACTGTGCAGCCCCAGGCATCTTCCACTATGTGTGAAGACTGATTCTGGTTAATGCAAACAAATAAAAATGAAATGCCTAAGTTCAGACCAAACGCTGATGCAGATCAGGGAAAATATCATCCTTCCCAGTGACTTAAAATGGATGCATGAGGTTATATGTGATGGTTCATATAAATCAGGGCAAATGGGCATTACATTACACGTTCATTGTTGTGATTATCACTTGAATTGCTTAGCATTGTAACCTAGTGAGCATTGGCCAGTGTGGTATTTAACTGTAAAGAAAGTATTAGAAAATCATCATCTGAATTTGAGTATGGTGGTCTAAAGGTCTGCAACTTGGGGTTTGAGGCAGAGAGAAATGGTCCAGGAGCCTGCATGTTCTGCATGTGGGTTTTTTTTTACAGCTGATGATCTATACAGGTTGATATTTTTAGGCCAATGTAAACCTATTTAAAATAATCTATATTAAATATGTAAATGCTTTCCTGTGGCCAAGTGAATTTTGTCCACACAATTGTGTAACTTTAGCTTTAGCCTCTTAATTCTGCTTTAATTTATGGAGTACAGAGAATTAAATGTGTCCTGCCTTATTAAACTTTTGGTTCATTTCATTATGATCAGGGAGATAATTGACAGTTAGGGTTTTGAGATATGGACCATTATTATTTTTGCAGACCAGCTCTCTTCCCTTTGCCTGTTCACTCCTGAGTGGGTGAAAAGGTGCAGGAGTATGTGGAGAAGATGTCTGAACATCTTCTGGTATGATACAGGTGAACAGTCCTGCATCACTCTGTGCCTGGCTGGGCAGTGATTCTGCCTGGAATTATGACCCTGGAGCCGTCCCTGTTTGTGAGAGGAGCTGCAGATGTTTCAGGGTCACAAGTGATGAAGTTTCTCACCTGAGACTGATGTTGGGATAGACAGTTAAATAGATCTGGTTTCCTTTTTTATATTCTTTATCCATAACTAGATCTAGGAAGGCCTGATAAGTGTGCAATTAGCGTTGAATTCCTTTTGTGGTAAATTAGACCTACCTGTCTCCAGATTTGTTCCTGGATTCTCATGCATCTTCCACAGCTGTTCCTGCTGCCTGTCATCCTCAGCTCTCCCTGTTTTTGCATTAGTGTGGGCTCTGTGGCGCTTGATTTAACATCAAAAAAATAAAAGTGAGAAACTCCATCAGGACTTCAGTGTTCATGATCTCTCATCACTAAGAATGGTTTGGGGTTTTTTTGGTGTTTTTTTCATGTGACTGATTTTTGAGGGGGAAAAAAATCAATGTATTTTTGTTGCTAGTGGAAACTACAGAGGGGAACCTCAAAGAGGAACACCGAGGGGCATCCTCTGTAGCTTGTCCACAGTGTATTTGGTCAAGAAAATAAACAGTTTAAGGAATGTGACGTGTGGTTCTTGATGCAGAAAAAAAGCTTCTCTATGCCTAATACATTGGAAAACATTTGTTCAAGAGCAAGTCTCCCCTATGCAAGACTTACCCCTGTAGTAGTATTAAGGTCAATATCCATGTAGGTTCTCATCTATACTCAGTGTGGTGCCTGAGGTCAGCTTTGGTTTGTAAATGCAACTTTAAGGAATGTTTTGTCTGGTCCTGTTAAAAAGCATCTCTCTAAGTTGCTTGTTTAGAAACGAATTTACTCCTACTCTTCCTGGGCTTGTCTTCAGCTCCTGCTTAAAAAATAGCAGCTGTAAATGAAACATTGTGTCTTGCTTCATGGGGTTTGTGGAAATAGTCCACATAGACTCATTGGCTGCTTTTTGGTATTAATTTGAAGGTGAATGCTTTCAGTTCTGGATGTTTAGTAGACTTTTCTGTGTGAAAAAGTGTTGTGAGTTTTGGGAGAATGACTCTTGTAAATTGATGAGTACTCCAGTCTGTGATCCAGGGAGGAATTATCAAAATGCTATTTCATAAAAATCAAATAAACTCTGTGACTGATCAATTGGGCGAGTTTACATGTCCCTGCAGTTCTCTGAACATCCTGGCTTGACTCATTACTACCAGAGAGGTGTCTGCACTTCATCATGTGTTGGCGTGTTCCCTGAGACTCAGCATTCCTCTTCTGTATTATTTCCTGATAGTTCTTTCATTAATCCTTCAAAAGTGCTGGACTGCTTAATGGAGTCGGAATAAAAATAATACATTTTCAGAAAGTCTTCCAGTGTGTTCTGTTTGCTTTCTGCATCTCACTTAAGTGTTAATCAATTAAGTGATTCCGATTCTAGTCACTCCCCAGGTTAGATCTGGGCGATAGAGGGATGGATAAATGTACTCTGTAAATTAGGTGTGAAACGGTTGGGGGAATGCACAAGCTGGTGCTCTGCAGAGCCAAGGCAGGTCTGGCTGGGCTTTATTTTAGCTCATGTGTGGGCAGGCTGGCAAGGCTAGTGCTGAGCTCCTGAGAAGTGGATGTCCTGGGAAGAAATTGCTCCTGTAGGAGAATGCTCAGGTGTTCATTTTTTACCTGTTCTTTTCTGTTTATTACTTGAGTTCAGTCACCTGGGCTGTTTTGTTCTGCTCTCCTGTTTTTTTTTTTTTACACATTACCTTCTAAAATTCTTAGTTCATAGTTGTAAATCAGGCCATCAGTTGCCAGTTTTGCTTATAAACAGGACCAGAATATTCAAACAAAAAATGGTCACCAACTCTCTTTAAGGATTCTGCCTTGTAAGTGAAGCTTAATTTATGATATTACACAGAAAATGAAAATAAAGCATGTGTTTCTTAGGTATCATGTTATTTCAAAATTAGATTTATATAGGCATATTATGGCAGAATTGGAACTCAGTGACTCTTCTGTGGAAGTGTGTGTCTGCTGAAGATGCCCAGTATAATCTCTGATTGACCTGGCCTGGATAGAATTCATTGGTTATTGATAGAAATCCATTTATGTGCTGTGTGAACAATGGAAATAAGTTCCATCGGGATCTTATAAGAAATAAGATGGATAAGAAGTAAAGGTGCAGCTGCTTCTTCTTTCTTTATAAAGAATTTTCCTTAATTGACTTGAACACCCAGCCGTGACAGATGCCAAGGTTGGAGACCTGGGCCTGCTGTAGCTTCCACTTAAGCTACTTCCCCAAAATTCTTTTGCCTACTCTGAAATAATTTCACTGAATATATCTTACCCCTAGCATCCACATTTTCAGCAACCTGCAAGTTCTGCTCAAGCTGTGAGTTTTAGAGGGTGCCTAATGTTCTGTTTAAAGGTGAGGATCCTGTTATATTTTTTTCTTTAAATTTTATGAGCATTTTATATAATGATGTTCCTGTCATCCTTTTGGCCATGAATCAGCACAGAATTTCTGTGCAGGCTTTAATTGAAGCGTGGAGTTGTCTTGCTGTGCAAATGTTGAAGTCGGTGAGATTATTAATTAAAATTAAGTATCTGCATAAGTGCATTTGCTAAAAATAAGTTGCTTCATAACAGCTTTGGGCCATATTTGGGAAGGAGGGGGTTGTTTCTTTTAAACTTTGGGAATAGGTATATGTTTCTCTCTGAACTGCATGATGATAAAATGTAGCAGCCATACCAGAGGGCAGAATGCTGATGGGAAGAAGTGTGAGCTTTCTGCCTTGTCAGATGTCACCTAAGCTGCTGTTTACTGATTTTTAAACAGAATCAAACTGTTATGGCTTTTGTATTGCACAGAGACTGGAGGAAAACTTGAGAAGTAGCTGCTTAAGCTGCCACTGTAGTAGAAGTGGCACACAAGTGATGGGAATCAGTCAGTTCTTTATCTTCTTTCCGAGTGCCTGGTTACAGCTCTGTGTTTCTTCCATCAGTTGCTTAAAGTTGGAGCTTCTCAGAACTGTGCTCTTTAGCTGCTTGTACTGTGTGCCATTTGTTTTCTTGCTGTGTTTGAAGCCATTAAAAATATTACCAGGGAATACTGAGCTGTGGCTTTTCCCATATGTATTAGACAATTTACAATACAAATTTACTGTACAATTTACCTTTTAAAATGATCTGATTTATTAATTCTCACGATACCTTGGTGAAATAGCTTCCTTTTATCTCCTCAGTCTGGCTCTTTACCAGACTCACTTTATCATGCCAGCCTGTTTCCTTTCTTTCTGATTTCTCTCAAAAATAGACTCCTTACAAACTGTAGCGCTCCTCACCTGCAGCAAACCAATAAATTAATGGTGGAGGGAAGAGATCACTGGAAACATGGGTAAGGGGAATGTTCACCAAGCTTCCTGTGCTGTCAATTTTCTTTTGCACCTTTTTGTCTCTTCCAGCATTGATCTTAAGCTATCTGACCTGCCTTTGTGCAGGTGTATGTGGTGTGCATAAAGCCGTGGCCACAGAGTTAAACAGGAAAAGATGAGGGACCCTCTTTCCCAGGATGAAGCCTTGTTTTCCTGAGGTCACACAGAGATCTGGTGCGGGATTGGAGATGTCTTCTGACCACGAGATAATTCTCCCAAGGTGCTTCAGCACGACGTGTGTTGATTCATTTCCAAGCTGTTGGTTTCTTGCTGCAGCCATTCTTAGTCATTATCATTTACTCCATGATTAGTAGCAGAAGCTGAGAATCCCATTTGGATGTGAGTACAGTGATTCTCATTGAATGTCACATGGTTGTTTCTAAAAGTGAGACTCTGTGGGTTCCTGTTTAAAGTCATTTATTAATGTTGTTGGGGTTGCATTTGTGTGGGGTCACTGCCAAAAGTTTCTGTAAAGCACTGCCACATGGACACTGTTTGGGGAAAAAAATACCAGTGTTGCCATCTCTACTATGAGCACGTCAGTTGCTCTTTATTGCTTTTTAAATTTGATTTTGTTGTTGTGTGGCAAGCTTTTCAATAAACATAGTGGTTTCATTTATATAACAGTAGAATTATTGTTAATGCCCAGTTTCATACTGCGAATTACGTATGTAATATTGTGTCCGGTGGGATCCTGTATCACAGAATTTGCATAGTTATGGTGCTGGTGACATCGTATCTCATACAAAGAACCCAGGGACCTGATACAATATCAGTAAAACTGTCTCCTAGGTATGATTCAAACAGTTTTATTAGCAACATATGGGGTATGAAGGAGCCACAGAGGGTAGTTTTGAGTGTAAGGGTGCTGGCCTGTCTTTTTCAGCCTGTAATTATATCAGTCCTCTTCTATGGCATTATTTGTTACTGCTCTGGGATTGCAGAAAAATAACTACTAATATGATGACACAAAGGATCAGAATAAATTATAATTGTTGACTTTACAAGAAATTCATTGGCAAAAAGGCTTACTGTCCAAAGCTCGGGTGTCATTCCTGGTGCAGCTTCGGAGCTGAACCACTGCACTAAAAAATATAGTTTTGAAAGTGCTAGGGTTTTCTGGCAACCTTATCCTGCTGTATTGGATGCTCTTGTGATCTGACAGATACAAGGAAGAAACTTTTTGGCTGCATTTTGGTTTTTAATCTTAAGCTAAAGGAGTGCATTTTTTTTAATTGGTAGTGGGATATTGAACTCTTGTTCCCCAAATGGAACATATTCTAATTAATTATCTTGAAATAAAGAGTTCATAATTTAAATTATGACATTAAAAACTTGCGAAAATATAATTAGAAAATTGCAATAGTGCTCTGTTTAGTTGTACTTCTTAATACGAAAAAAATAACTGCTACGTGTTGTAAAAGTGATAAAAGTTTGGAGTTTAATGTTTCTGCCAGTTGGCTGAAGAGCCACAGTATGTAGCTATTAAAGAAAAATAGTATTTGACTACTTCCCAGATAATTTTTAAAAATCCGTGTGACTGGATTGAGCCACTGGGCTGAGCAGTGTCTCTTTGCACAAGAGCCTGTGTAGGGAATAGGGACAGTTATTTGGACTTTCATCAGAGTTATTTCTGAATATTTGTATTCCTCATTGAGGTTCAGCAAGGAACAAACAGTCTGGGACCTCTGTGCTGCTTCACTGGTGTGGAAGCATCTTTTCATCTACTTGTTTCTGTTCTGTACTGTGTTGATCTTACTGTGGTTGAAATATAATTCATATACAATCTTATTTGGAAGGGATCCTATCCTTAGAGTTGTTCATCCCCTGTTTTCATGTAGGATGAGACTTCTTTTGAATCATACCTGACTTAATTATACATTAAACAAAATAATAACAAAAGAATCTAATTTGTAACTTAATTGTTGAACTTCTTTCTTGGGGTTCACGTTCTCTGCTGACACTTCATTGTTTTTATGAGCTTTTCTGACTTTTAGAAACTTTTGAAGATAATTGCAGGTGACTGAGGAGCTATTTTAACTTGTTCCCATAGTATCCAAGACTAAAAGACCTCAAATTTTGCCAGTTTGTATTTGTTTTGAAAAATATCCTCTCATCCTATATCCATCTTACCTCTTTGGGAGATAAAACCAGATTTGCTGCTGTTGAGAATCTCAAGTTCTTGTGTGAAAATTGAAGTAAAATCATAGTAAGCCTTGTGATTTTTGAGAACTAAGTAGAAACATGTAGTGAGACTTGTGATTGAGAAGTGGACAAGTGTCAGCTTGTAGGTGCATAAACATCACAGACTTCTGATCTTTGTGTGCAGTTGTCCCCTGGCTCCAACACAGCCAGCTACAGGGTGAAATGGTCATTTCCAGTGTGCCTCAAAGTCAGCTTGCTCTTTAGACGTCATTAAGCATAAGCTTGTACTGTTTTAATGCAATTCTTTCTCCTTTTTAATGCCATTTTGCTTTTTTCATATTTTTTTCTCCTTTCCCATATCATTTTTTGTTTGGAATAGAAAGTTCACACCCACTTTGCTAAAGATGGTAAAGGAGTGATTTCTGAAATTAACTATTAAATAAAAAAAGTTATATAAACATATCTGGACATCACATCATAGGGACTTCAGAGCTGTCTCAGGAGCTTCTAGAGCCACTCATGTTAATTGTTGCATATCTTGTAAATGTGTTTATTTCAAAGTATTGGAAGCCTTCCAAGAAATTTCTGTATTTAAAAGGGCAAAAAGGATGTCACAGTGGATTTAGCCCAGGACAAAATAAAGTAAAGGTTAACTTGGACTTCCATCAATGAAAGCTTAAAAGCTAAAAATAAATGCTGGTCACTATGGTTTTGTGATAGAAGGATTTGTGAGACAAAGCTGATATTTTTTTTTATAGGATTGTGTGTCTGGCCTTTATTGCTATATTTAACTCATTTATTTTGAAGCATTAGATCTTTGCAATGCAGTATTTTGTTATAAAAATTTAGATTGTATGTAGCTGATACAGAGAAGATTAAAAATGTCCTGTTGCTTAGAGTGTAACTTTCAATGAGATGAGAAAGGCCTACACCTTGTGGTTCTCCAATGTGTTCATGGCTCACTTAATCAGCAATTTCACTGGTGATTTAATGTTTGCTACTTTTTTTTTTTTTTTCAGATGATGCAAAGAATGCTGGAGCAGTACCTCTGCAATTAGTCACATAGTTCAGTCATCAAAATACAGGAGAACTGTAGCTGAGACAGAAAATAGGTTGGGAAGCCCCACTGTGGGAATACAGGGCTTGATGTGAGGGGAGGCAGAGAGAGCTGGGACAGTTCAGCCTC
>VWZN01003413.1:26505-69051 GCA_013396955.1 Regulus satrapa
TAACTATGAATGGCCAAACACTGGAAGCTGCCCTCACAGGCTCCATCTGTGGAGATACTCAGAACTGGAGCTGATCCTGGGGACCAGGAACAGGAGGCTGCTCTGGTTTGGGCAGAGGGTTTGGGCTGGTCACTCTCTGCAGGTCCATGATTGTGGAGTCTCCTGTCGTTTGCCTTTATCTCATGTGTGCTCTGTTTCCACAGGCCTTATTAGACTAAGGAAAGCATTTGGGATAAATATTTGTATGATGTAGTATTGGGGAGTATTTGGATGAAGCTTCTTCACAGAATCACAGAATGGTTTGGGTCGGAAGAGACCTTAAAGATCATCCAATTCCAATCCCCTTCCATGGCTAGGGGCACCTCTCACCAGGTTGCTCCAAGTCCCATCCACGGCTGGGCTTGAGCCCTTCTAGGGATGAGGAGATCACAACCTCTCTGAGCAAAGTTTAGCCTCTTCTAAGCCTAAAACAGTTGGAAAGTTAGACCAGATGAGCTCAAATTCTCATTTCTTTTCTCTCCCCACCCCTCTGTTTAGACTGAAGAATGCTCCTGCGGTCAGGAGAATTGCACTTTGGAATCTGTTCAATGGACTGAAGCAGATAGGATGGATTGGAAGAAGTTCTGCTTACCACTGGGATCCATAGCCAAGATTCCCAGACTGCTTTGGAGAAGACCTCTGTACCACCTGGGATTTTACTGCTTCCAGTTCTGAATGCAGGTAATAATGCTTCTGATAAATATGGTGTTTATTAGAAGAAAATGGGAGATAATTTCTTGCTTGAGAAGCTTGATGGCTTTGGACTTCTTGTTATTAGATATCTGCTAAAGTTTTTTTACTATGCTTGCCCTGAAATGATGGCATGGTTCACACTACTTCCAGTACATGGTGAGTCTGGTAAGATTACAGGTTTTTGGAATCAAAGTAATCTTTCTTTCATGATACAATTAGCAACATGTTTGATTTTTCCTTTTCAATCAAATTGATGTGGTCTGGATTCATGTGGTTGCAGCAGAAAGGAGAGATGTTAAGATCATGAATGAACTGTCTGTTAACAATTAGGCTGCACCCGTAATTCAAGTAGATTGGCTTCATGTGGCTGTAAAAGACTGACAGACCTAAGTGGCAGCTGAAACCTACAGCAAAATAGGAAGAGGTGACCAAAAATGTTTGGTCATTCAGATGTTTTACCACCTTGCTGCCTCTCCCCCAAAAAATCAACATATGTTCAAACTAATGCTCGTCAGCATGTGAAAGGAGTGAGCTAGTCAGCAGTGAATGAGATTGTATTTTATACTTTTGGTGGGGAAAATTAGTTTCCCTCACACTGAGAATTAATAAATTTGATTGTAACTTTGTGTTAAAATGACACTTCAGCAGAACTTCTGTGCTTCTAAAACTGCTCTAAGCCTGGGCTGTTAAACGAAACAAGCTGGTGTGACATAGGGTGTGTCAGTGCCATTCCTTCTCTTCTCCCCTTTCTCCTCCAGTAACTTCTGAATTCGTCAGGCAACCTGTACTAATTTACCAAAAGAGTAGGTGCTGCAGGAAGTAACAGACTTTCAGCTACTCACATGAAATCCATGCCAAGGACTCTATATTTTTAAGCTGTGAATTAATTTATGATTAATGTTTTAATTATTTGTTTGTGTCCCAATTTCTGCCATGTTTCAAATTTAATTAAGTTTGAGATACAGGAATAAGCAACAAACTCCAGGCCCCTCCTTTCTCAGATTGCTGACAACCCCCATAATGCTTTCTCACTGGGGGGTTTTGCCAGAGCTATGATGCCTCTGAGGCTGCTCTTGTACAGAAGTATCTCATGAATTGGGTAGAGATAAGTGACATAGCCATAAAGGAATGCTGTTCTCTGGTGTGTGTCAGCAGGGGGACAGGTAGGGCACCCCTGTCCTGAACAGCCTCATGTGGGGACAGCAGTGTCTCTGTATTCCAAGTGAGAGAACTTGATGGGATGAGGGGGGAAAAAAAGAAATCCAGTTCACACAAATAGTACAGAGTGTAGGTTTTTTACCATGAACTGTGAAAACTGTATGCTTTGAATTCCTCCTAATGTGCAGCCATCTATGATTTGCATTATACAGGATAAGGTTTTCAAAACTTGGAGTCTTTGAGCTGCCGTTGTCAGAAATGATTCAAATATTCAGGTGCTCTTGTCAGAAATGATTCAAACATTCAGGTGCCCAAGTCTCATTACACCCTCGTGAAGTTTTCACCTTCTCCTTTGAAAATGGACCTGAAAGTTACTTGGGTATTTTTTCTGTAATACTTCAATTATGCACAATTCTATCTGGTGTGGGGCACAGGGGACGCACAGGCACTGAAATACTATGAGCACAGGCACAGCAATCACAAGCCTGGGGACAAATGGGTGTTTATTTGGGTGAGTGGAGATAGGTGGACATCACCAGTGCTGCCCTTGGAGGTGCTCAGCTTCCAGTGTCTCATTGCTCCAGGTGTATCCTGGGTAGGTAAACACAGCCTGTCCATCTGTGACTCATTTCACACTTCAGTGTGCAGTTAAGTAGCTCCATAAATGTTACTGATTTCCACATGCATGTTTTGGCACCCAAGTGTTATTGTTAAGCATAAAAAAAAAAAGCGGGTTGCCGTCAGCCTGTCTAATTTTTTGAAGTTATTGGAGGCATACAAATGGGTAAAGCTTAATTCGATATCAGAAAAGGAAGATATTTTACTCTGTGGATGGGGAAGCCCTGGTACAGAGTGTCCAGAGAAGCTGTGGCTACCCCTGGATCCCTGGACTCGTCCAAGGCCAGGTTGGATGGGGCTTGGGGCAGCCTGGGACAGTGGAAGAACAAGCTGCTTGTTGGAACAAGCTCTTCTTGAAGGTCCCTTCCAATCCAAATCATTCTGGTGTTCTGCAGTTTTCTTGTACTGCTGTGTAGGTTGTTACTGCTGGAAGCTGTATTTTTTTCTGAATTATGAAGACCCAGCTCTTTAAAATCTGAGGAACATGTGTTAGTGCAAAGCACCACAACATCCTGAATTCAGGCAGGAGCATGGACACCTGAATTGTGTGGTTACTACTGTGAATGTGCTTCGGAAACTAAAACCAGAATCCTTTTTTGTGCTTTCTCCATGCAGAAGAACAGGCAAGTGCAGACCTTGAATTAGTGCATGGCATGTGCTCATATCTGTTTATGCATAGGCTGATAGGTCTTTTTTTCCTGACAACTTAAATTGGAATGTTATCTACTGGAAATTTCACAGGATTCTGGTAAACAGTTAATAATTATTTTTAGGTGATTTCCAGTGTGAAACTCATTAGCTCACTGTTTCAGCATATTTGGTGACACTGTCTTCATTTTTTTTTTTTTTTGTTAATGAGACAGTGCTGGTGTAGTTACTTAGATGTTTACTGGGAAATAACAGCTGGATGGGTGCTAGCTGGAACCTGCCTGTTAGCTGGGCCAATATGCTTGATAGGACCCTGGTGTAGTCAGAATACATCTTGCAGAAGTAAATCTTAAAATGCCTGTTTTGTCTTGTGTATTTTTTTTTAAGTTTTTCATAAATGTATTTTTAGAGCAGGGAAATTCTAACCATGTCATATGGGCACACACAGTTTAAAAATATTGCTTACAGTGGGTTCAAAGTCTTCTAAATATATATCTGATTTAGAAATGTGTGTTTTTATTTATATACATCCTTTCACTTTAGGGATATTTGACTTTTACTGCCTTAGAGACCTTGATCTCTAGAAAGCAGTGATCTCACTGAGGCAGCCTGTGCAGAGCTCTTGATCCTGGCTTACCTGTAGCATCAAAGATGTGGAACAAACCCTGGATTTTAGAGTGGGGCAGTTTTGAAGCACTGAATGAGCTTTCTAGGCCAACTGGTTCATCTCAGGTTAGAACGGAAACTAAAACCCCTCCCTACATGTAGATGGGAAAGCCTGAAGAGGAAACAATGACTTAAAATACGCTTTCATCTTCTGTACTGAAAGAAGATAAAGGTGGGTTGTTTCAGTTTTTTAGAAAAACTTTTTATGCAGATGAGCTGTGTTTTGTTGTGTAGTTTTTTGGCAATTTAGTTACAGCCTTAAAAATGCATAAGTGACTGACTATACAGTCCCAAAAGCATTTGACAAAATCTAATTGCGTGTTCTGTGGTCAGCAAAAACTTACTAGTTGGGATTGCATGTTTTTAGTCTGTGAGGCTATTGGCAGCTGAAAGAGTTGTGTATTTCTATATCCTTTGTGAAGCTGTAATGAAAATGAAGTTATCATTGTGAAGCTTCCAGTTTTGACAGTGAGAATGGCCCTTCGATCTCTGAAGGCTGCTGGACTCTCCATATAAGTTGAAGCCATAAACATTTTATGGCACAAGATGAGTTGCTGGGATTCAAACATAAATTTTAGAAAGAAAAAGGGGAAAAAAAGAGTGAATGCCTGCATCTGTGTATGTATTGAATTGCTGCAGTAAAGAAGAGCCATGTGGTATTTCGGTAACTTTTGGGCATTGGGAAATTATAGATTACAGGTGAATTGTACCTGCAAACATTCTGTAGGTAGGGACGATGCTATTTTTGTAAAATAGTGCTTTTTGCTCAGTTTGTATTGTCCAGATTGCTGAAGAATTTTACCAGATGAAGTATTTCTGTGTATTAATCATTGTGGAAGGAGAATGGAGTCCAAGACCATGGGCCAAAACCGCAGTCTGTAACTTTCTATTTTGCATAGAAGAGCATGCAGGGAAAAGAATATTTTCCTGTTCCTTCTTTGAAAATGAAAACAAAGGAGATTGACATCCTTTTACTCTATCAGTCAAGTGTCACTCATCCTGAAGTTGTAATAATCAATTCAGAATGGCTACTTAAACTTCTTTACAAAATTGGATGAAAGAGCTTTGCAGATAAGTTAAAGACCACAGGGAAAAAAAAGCTCGTAACTTCATAACTTTAAACTGAATTAGTTGTTTCTTTTAATTGCTTGTTTTTAGTCATGTTGCCATAGGTATCAAAGCAGAGAGCTATTATCATTCCTTTGTAAGGATTGCTGCTGTTTTATATTCACGTTGCAGCAGATCAAAGGATGGGTCCGCAGACGCGGAAGGGAAGGTGTGTTGTTTCAAAGATATGCAAACACACCTAGAGTGAGCCAGTCCAGGTACTGTGGATGCACTGACGGGGATTTGCAGATGGCAGCAGCATTGTTTCATTCCTGAAAATCTTTATCTTGGTTGCTAAAGCTTTTTTCTGACTTTTTTAAAAGCTCTGCCAGCTAAAACTCGCTCAGATGCTGCTGCTCTCTACACTTAGAGCTTTGTCTTGCTGTTTGGAAGGACCTGGCTTGTTAACTGCCACTGCTCTTACTGATCTGTGACCAGCTCTGCTTCACCCAAAATGATGTCTCCATCTGAAGTGATGTGCAAAAAACTGTTGAAACTATTGCCCAGAGAAGCTGTGGCTGCCCCATTTCTGGGGGTGTTTGAGGTCAGGTTGGATGGAGCTCTGAGCAACCTGGGATAGTGGAAGGTGTCCCGTGGCACAGGGTTGGAATGATATGACCTTTATGGTTCCTCCCAACTCAATCCTTTCTGTGATTTGGTCTCGGATACCTTGGAAGAAATCTGAAGACCTAAACATTCCCAGAATGGAGGAATGTCTCAGTAGTTACTGCAATAATTGTAGGCAGCTGTGCATCTTCATGTAAGCTGTGTACCAATTACTATCAGTCTGTGAATTAAGGGGATATTTTGGTTTAGACTTTGGGAAGACCTTGGAGCCACCCTCCAGTGTTAATGGGGCTCCAAGAGAGCTGGAGGGGGAGCTTTGGACAAGGACCTGGAGTGGTTTCACCTGGGCAGAGGGCAGGGTTAGATGGGATATTGACAAGAAGTTATTCCCTGTGAGGATGGGGAGGCCCTGGCACAGGGTGCCCAGAGAAGCTGTGGCTGCCCCTGGATCCCTGGAAGTGTCCAAGGCCCGGCTGGATGGGGCTTGGAGCAGCCTGGGAGAGGGGAAGGTGTCCCTGCTCATGGTAGGAGATTTGGAACAAGAAGATCTTTAATGTTCATTCCCCCCCCAAACCACTCTATGATCAAGGAATAAATAGAAAAAATGTAATTTGGCATCAAAGATAAGGTATCAAGTGTTATTGCAGCACATCCTGAGAAGTTTTGACTTAACCTGTGCATAACTCTATACAGGTGACTGCCAGTATTTTAGGTGTGAGCAGCTCATCTGCCTGATGCTGTTCTCCCTCGCAGAGAAGGGATTATTTTATGTACTTTTCAGTAAGCACATCTAGTTAAGTCATGGAAACACACCCTAAATGAGCAGAGCCCCCAACTCACCCTTGCAAGCAGAGCTGTTGGAACCTGTAGAGATTCTTGTACCAAACCCAGGGTATTTGGGAATGATTGTTACTGTTTTTATGCTGGCACCTTTTTGTACTGTTTTATTTATTGCCATTTCACTAAATAATGGTTTAGTTTAATCCTAACTTGAAAGACCTGCTTTAAAGCTGCATGCAGTGACTGATTTTCTTTTGAAGACTTGAATCTATTTACAGAATCTCACTACTGTTTTTAACTAACTTCTTTGCAATGTTTTCTTTCAACTTTGGAAATTCATTAGCTGTAAACCACGTGTAAAATGTCTTCATTCTTTGAACTTTGATGTTTTATTTAGAAGCCTGGCATATCTGTGAATCTAAATTAAAAACAAAAAAGGCATTTAGTGAGGAAATAGTTAATAACATAGCATTACAAATAATGTCTGAAGAGGCTGTTAGTTTGCTCAGGAAGTTTTCATTTTCTACAATTTGCTGTCTCATGTATGTAATAGTGAAACTGCTCCTTACCAAAAATCCCAATCCCTTACATAAAGAAATGAAGCTGGTTTTTACAGTTCTGGGTGGAAAATACTGAGTTAGGCTTGCTGGGCCATATTCTGCATTGAAGTGAAATGTAAGAACCCAAACTATTGCCTGGCGTGACCATTTCCACAGGATTGCAAGCAGGATTCTTAGTATCTGTATGGAATGACTAAAATTCTCCCAAGTTTGTCTAAATGCACCTCAAAACTTGATATCAGCTGGTCCAAAATTGGAGGGAAAGGACCTGGAGGTGAATATTCAGAGCTGCCTCAGGAGCCGTGCTGGTGGATGGTGTTCTCTCCCCAGTTGTGTTATGGGGTAATTTTTCCTCTGTTATTTCAAGACTGGGATTTTGGTAGTCACTGAACTTTTCTTTATCATGGATGATTAAAATTAAGAATCTTCTAGTTGGAATAATTATGCTTTACCTACTTTTTCCATTCCCTAAATACCTGCTTTTTTAGAGCCATCAATGCATGAACTCATAGTGGATAAACTGAAAGGAGATTTTGTTTTTAATCAGTCATTGAGGTAGATTATTTAATAATTTCTAAAAGTTAAGTAGCTTATGTAAAAAGTTGCCTACTCTCACTTTTTTCTTTTATACAGCATCAACATTTTTGTGAAAAAATTGTGTGCAAAGTAACAGGTGAATGTGATCAGAGGGATGGAGCACCTCACTCCAAGGAAAGGCTGACATAATTAAGATTGTTCAGCCTGGAAAAGAGAAAGTTTAGGGTGATATAATTATGAACTTCCAGTACTTGAAGGGAACCTACAAAATGTAGAGAGATTACTTATGTGTTCATGGAGTGACCAAGGGGGAATGGATTCACACTGATAGAGGACAGAGCAAGGTGGGATATTGGAAGGAATTCCTCCCTAGGAGGGGGGGCAGGCCTTGGGACAGGGGGCCCAGAGAAGTTGTGGCTGCCCCTGGATCCCTGACGTGTCCAAGGCCAGGTTGGATGGGATTTGGAGGAACCTGGGATAGAGGAAGGTGTTCCTGCCCATGGCAAAACTTGGGGCTGGATGAGATGTAAAGTGCCTTCCAACCCAAGCCGTTCCATGGTTTTGTCTCTCAATGAACAATATAAAACGACTATTTGCAAGGCACGCACATTTTGTAACTGCTGCTTCTTCCTAAGTAACATCTTTCAGAAGGTTCAGTGCGTTCCCTTTGAATATAAAGCAGTTGGGTAATACTGGAAATGCTTTAGAGAACAGCAGCGAGTTGTTATATTGAAAGACTTGAAGAGGCAATACATTAGGCTAAAAGCAGTGGCAGTACCTGCAGAGCTCACTGTAAGTGCCCTTAAGCAAAAGATAATAATTAGTTGGTTGTATTCCCCTGCAAACCTGCCCAAGTGCCGATGTTTATGAATTGCAAAGATCACCAGCTCGAGCTCTGAGCTGCCAGAGTTGTTTATGCCCTTTCCATTTTTAATGTACCTCTAAGATGCTTTAAAGAGGGCATTGAACCCAAAGGGATTGGCATGCCATAATTGTACCTCTGGTGATTCCAGCACAAAAGTGAGGGTAGTTCTTCAAAATATTGTGAGTGCTAACTTCCACTTCAGTATTAGTAAGGAGCATTAAGAACTTCTCTGAAAAAAAATGTTCATATTTTGTTGGCCAAGCAGGCTTTGGTTGCTTGTGGGATGATGGTCATTAAAAGTGGTGAAGTATCTGCTGTTGGGTAGCCTGAGGAGTGAGAAGTTGCTCACAGCTTGGGAATACCTGCTTTGCTAATTAGTTCATACACATTCAGCTCAGGCGATTTGCACTTCAGTGAAAAGGAAATATTTGACTAGAATTGACTTTTCCCAGCATTCTGGTACAGTGGGTGCTACTGCTGTCTTCCCAAAAGCCACAGGTGTAAGAACTTTGATTTCAATGAAAATAAAATGTAAATTATAATAAGTTTACTCAGGATAGGAATGGTTTTTGGTATGCATAATCTGTAATGCATTTAAAAATATGTAGTGTGTATACATATATATAATTAAGTGTATAATTTTTGCTATATGTGTTTTAAAACATTTGTGTGCAGGCTCCTCAAACAATAGCTATTAAAAATAACCATTTTGTTATTTCAGAAAGCTCAATGCTCATTATATATTCCTGTAACTACAGCAAAACTAGTGAAAAATAAGAAAAATTAGGTCTGAGACTCCTGGTTTCAAATATTCCGTATTTGATGGAGATGTGATAAGCTGGTGGGAGACCTTGAGTTAGCTGAATTTGGGGGGGGAAAGAAGTAGTATTTTATTTTCTTTTTTTCAACTGGAAGATGTTAACATGAAGTCTTAATATGAAAACTCCTGGTGTTAGCAAAATAACCATAAATTTCCACTTGAGGATAGAAGGAAATAGCATAATTATTAGTATTAATACCAATTATTTTCCCATCACAGAATTACAAAATTACTTGGATTGGAAGGAACCTTAAAGACCACCTAGTTGGTTTTGGTGAGTTAAAATAAAATATTAGGGAAAAATAAAGGTTATGAGAGTATATATTACCTGAACCATATTTAAACCAATTTAAATCTGAGCTATCTCCACTGAAGAGTAAGAGTGGGGAGAGGTTTTCACCGGGCAAGGCAAAATATCAAAATGACAAATTATCTGAGCTGAAGAGCAAGTCCCTAAAAACTGTGGTAAGACTATGGCCAGTATAAATACAGCTGGCAGTATTGTGGTATAATTCCATTAGTTGTCATGGCTCTGTTTAGGAGATCCCATTGTGCCAGTGTGGGACAGTGCTGGTGGCTTCATGTGGAGAATGGACATAAAGTTGGAGCATGTATGTTCATCATCCTATATATTGTATAAAATGTATATATGTATATAATATTCATTTATAAACATCAACTAGGTAACAAAGACTGTTACTATGCAATGGCTATTATGTAATATATATTAAAAAACCCAAACATAATAGAACATCTAGATTATTCCATGGGAGCCCAGTCCTGGGAGCTCTCATGTGAGTAGGTGCAGCTCGAAGGAGGCTGGCAGAAGCAGCCCTGGTGTATTTTTTAGAAGCCTTTGGTTAACAGCAGCCCCATTTCAGCCACGTGCTTTTCTAGAAAACAGCCTTTTCTTAGAAAATTTTAAGCCAACTGGCATTTTAACTTGAGTTCTGTAGCAGATAAGAATTTTTTTAGATCGCAGGAGAGAATGCATCATGTGTTGGTAGCCTCCATCACAGTTGCTCAGTAAATCTCCTCTGGGAAGTTTTGCAAAGTTTTAATTATGATCCAATAATGTAAAATGAGTTAGTTTAACCTTAAATATTTCTCAAATGATCGCGTGAGCAGAATCTCTCCTTCTGGACTTTTTCCCACTGCTTACCTGTTTCTGGTTCTTCAGGTAAAATGAAGTTATTCCTCTATGTATATGCTCTAACAACTCTACACAAGGCACACCTTGTTTTTTTAATTCCCTGTTTTTTATATATAGCTACTTATTTTCTGAGCACTTAAATACAAGGCAGCAAAGGGATTTGTAACCCTGTCTAATACCTTATGTTTCTTTTACTGATCATTTAATGTAGATTGTGCTGGAATAGTTTGCCAGGTTGGGGAAAACCGAAAGATCTCTGTAACAAGAAAAAAATCTTTGTGGCAAAAATTAATATAAAAATTTATTTGGAACATTCTAGCAAAATAATTGCCTTAATTCAATCAAAATGCTTTGTAGAATCCCAGTAACTTTTAGGCAGAAATAAATAAAATCTATAAGTAAAGAGGTTTACACATGCAAAATATAATTGCTATGAAGATAACTGATGCATGGAAGACCTTGAATGGCAGTTCAGAATTTTAAATTCAGTTCAGAATTTCTACAGAATTCTGTAAGAAAATGATTCCTCAGAGTTGTGAAACATGAAGAAAAGCACTAGTAGAGTCCCACCTAAACCCTGTAAGCAGGGAATTTTTTTCTTCTTTGAGAGGTAAGCAGTTGCTGCAGAGTTTACTACTTCTGTGATAGTTGATTCATCCCTTTGCTATGCAAATTTTGAGTATACAAGGATTCAGTACTTTTATTTAAGAAATATGCCTGGAGGCTGTATTGGTAGGCTTTAGGGAGATATCTGGTTTGGTGTGAAATAAATAGTTGTTCAAAGATCACATGAATTTATGTCTTAGAAGATGAAAAGTGATGCTTGTGAGTGTTTTCAGAGCACCCCCTGTACCCAGCACGTGAGCTCACCACTTGGTTTTGGTTTTTCAAAGAAACCTCACCAACCTCATGGAAAATCGCAGAGCAGCAATGAAAATGACCTTAGAAAGGCAGGAATTAATCAAGGGCTTGAATTTGAAACACCCCAAACTCTGGGGTTTGATCCTTGGAGTAAATTCTCACCAGTCCTGGTCGAGGGAATAGCTGCCTTTGCTCCAGCTTCTGTCTTCAGCCCATGTGAGGGCTCAGCTTTTAAGGAAAGGATTTCAGTGCCGTATTTCAGGTTTATGTGCTATTTGTAGGGTATCCAAGTCTGCATATTTTGAGTAAAACAGGAGGAAAGAAAAACAAACCTGAAAGCGTTAGAGTGAGAGACAGCTTTGGTATTTACAGTTGGTGTTGAAGATTTGTCTGGCTAAAGAAAGCAAAGCATTTACTTAAAAGCTATTTGCTGCCTAATAAGAGCCACATTTTAATACACAGAATTACAATAAAACTTTAATAAAAAATTAGGTTGTAAACCAGCTATTTGATTAAGTCCAGCCCCTTTTTATTCTGGTTGTGTCAAAAATATTAATCCTCTCTTCCCTACAAAGTGAAATTCACTCTTGGTGTGGTTTCAACTATCCTTTCACCCAGCATCATTCTTTCTGCTGTAGTTTTTCTGCTGCAGAGGAGCAGCATGTTTGGGAAATATTTATTTATTTTCTCTGAATAGGTTTATCTTCATTTATATAACTCTAGTGAGGACTTTCATGCATTAATGATCTAAACTAAAGAAATTACCTTGCTTGTTACCTTTTTGGTATAGATGACTGCTACTTCTGACTTAAAAGTGTAAATCGGCCCGAAAATGTAAATGCCTGAACTTGTTTTTTGTGTGTATACTCAGGTAACAGCCCCTGAAATTAAAGGTTCTGATGCTTTTTTACATGAAGAAGTCATCACAGTGATTTAGAGAGTTGATGGAAATAAATTGCTGTTCTCTAGATGAGGTGGCAGCAGCCCTTCCTTGTGTGCCTCCTTGAGTCTCTTTCCTACCTCCCCCAAATGTACTCCCTCGTCTTAACTCTGTCATTTTTAATTCTGTCCTATTGTTTCCACTGAGGGGGATTAGTAAAGATAAATTTTAGCTTTCCTAGCATTAACTTTAGCTTATATCTGTCACACGTTTCCTAGCTAAACTAAATACTGCCTTTTTTTTTTCCTACCGTCACACTTCATTTGAAAAACCAGTCTACCTAGAGCTGGATACTGGGTTTTTAATGAGGAAAAATGATTAATATATGCATTTTTCTGTATATTTTCAGAAGGTTGATATATTTTTTTTTTTTTTGCTGCTGGTCTTTCCTGATTGTCAGTGGCCATGGGAATAGTACAGAGCTGTGGGCCCCTTTGTCTGGTGTTTCTTGGTGGAGCTACAGCTGCCTACTCAATGTCCTGAATGGTGACCTCACCTGGCTACTGGGAACTTCCAGATAGTGCCACTTAGGCATAGAAGCAATTAAAATAATATACTCATAAATAATATACTGGTGAGGCCACATTTCAAATACTATGTTCAGTTTTGGGCCCCTCATGACAAGGACATTGAGGGGCTGGAGTGTGTCCAGAGGAGAGGAATGGAGCTGGGGAAAATTCTGGAGCACAAGTCTGATGAGGAGCAGCTGAGGGGAGGCTCAGCCTGGACAAAAAAAGTAAGTTGGTTGGACACACTTTTCACCAGCTTTTATTTAAAAAAAAAAAAAAAAAGACATGAAAACACATCGCCAAACAACATGAATAAACTTAAACTTGTGTGTCCTGGCCAGTCGGCGTCCGTGTCACTGCATTTTTCTGTTCTCAAAAAGGCAGTGTGTTTGTTTGGAGAGAGGAAGAACAGAAAATGGTATTTTATAGAAAGGCTGCCTGTCTGTATCATGGCTTGTACATGTGTGAGAGCTGATGTTTTATGCTGTTGCTTTAGGTACAGATTCTTCTGTAGCACTTGCGTGCTCAATTTGCTTTCCTGCCTTCTGATCTTACCCGTTCTCACAAACAGTACACAGATAACTGTTAAAATAGAAATTAGCACAATATTTAGGGGCGTTTTTTGTTTCCAAATTTGACAAAATCGTTATATTTCATTTACATATTCAGGTTTTCCTAGGTAGTGATTTCCTCCTGTGTGTAAGTAATGCTCTTAGCAGCGACAGTGCTTTGAACTGTCACTTCATCCCACTTGAAGTTAATTACTCAAAAACTGGGGGGTTTTCTGTATATTTTTTTTAAACCCTTTTCCTATCAAGCATCTCCCTCTGCTGAGGATGTCACTGTGGGGTAGAAATAACTGCAGTGAAGTGAGGAGCAGAGCAGCTGAGCCTTTGGTGGTGGGGAGATGTGAGCGTGTGTTGGAGTTTGCAGCTGCACGGCCCCACCGGCTGCTCGAGGCTTTTGCTGGGCCATTCCTGAGGTCCCTGGCTTGGGGGGAAATTGGGAAGGTCCTTTAGGCTCGGCAGTAAAAACCCAAATATCTTCTCAGGCCAGAGTGCTTTAAGTCTTTGCTATGACTGCTTAGTAGGCAGAGAAGAAGGGGGGGGTGTAATATTTTTAGTTTTCAAATTCAAAGAAACCTTTCAGTTAAAGGAATTCTTGACACTATAAAATGCTCTGTTCTTGTTGTATTTGTACCAGATTATGAGGAATAGGGTGGTTTTGATTTTTTTTTTTCTTTTGGGGGGAAGGAAAACCTATTTAATTTATATTGTGGCAGTTTAAAGCATCAAATGGCATGCTCTGTATTTCCCAGTTTTGGTAGTTTCTCCTCAAGAGTTAGAAAAATAGGCCTCTTATCCTATGGTGTTGTGAGTAGGACACTGAATATATCAAAATTTAGATACCAGGAGGTTGCTTTCAAAATAATTGCAGAGGATTATCTGATTTTTGTGTTTTATTAACTTGCTACCTGTAAAGTTGTACAGGTCGTGTAAGGATTTTTCCTGCTATTTAGGGGTATTGGAACACAAAACTTGAAATAGTTCATATGTGTATAAATGTATTTATTTTTTAAGAGAAAATAAGCATCACAGCTCAAGAGAGAACTCTATAGAATGAAAGAACATGGGATCATAGGGTAATTGAGGTTGGAACTGTTCTAGGAGGTCACCTAGTCCAACCTCCTGCTCAGGGCAGAGTTGACCATGAGCCTGTGATTCTTATATCCAAGAGTATGCACTCATGGAATAATTGAGTATTTCATGATCTCTCTGGAGTGCCTGCATTTCATCTAGTGCAACTTTCTAGTTCATATTGAGGGCTATGACGCACACGGCTGCATTTATATGCTTTACATTTTAAAATGTGCCTTACAAAGGCTTCAGGTGACTTTATTATTTTTTTCCCCCCCTCAAGATTTGGATTCTGTGTTATCAGAATTCAGGCTAGTACAGATTGAAGCAAGTATCTCCTTGGACTATGTTCTAGGATTATATGTGAAATAGAGAAGTATTTATGTTTTTCCTGGGCTCCAACAGTGCCTTCCTTGAACACATTTTTTTTTCTGTAAAGATTTAGTAAGTTTAATAGTTACTAGAAGATACTTATGTCTCTATTCTGCAAAGAATTGAATGAGATTTTTTCCATTGGCATTTGAAAAGCAGAAAAACAGTGACTACTACAACAGAATTTTATTAATGAATGATTTACACTGGTTCCAGCTGTGACCATGTGATTAGTCCTTCACTGAGCAACAATGGGTATTTTCTTTCTGCTTTTATTTAATTTCCAAGAATGTGTCATCTGTTACGTTAACTGCTGCCAGTATACCCCGGATAAACTGGTATTTTTTATTTCCCTGAAGCATAAGATGAATACCCACCCATATCCTTCTGGAACTAGAGTTTTAAATGAATTGGGAGTTTTATTGACTATATCTGATTCAGCAAGCCAAAATCATAAAAGTTAAAATATTTATTAAATGCACTAGACTGTAGGATGCCTTGCTCCCTGGTAGTGCAAAAGATAGATATTTTCACTTTTAAAATTCTATCTTAATATTTTATTACAGCAATACAACGTGTTATAGAGGTGGACAAGCCTGCAGATTGAAATGTGGATAGTCCAGATTGTTCCTTTCCCTCGACCATATGGTGTAGTTCTAAAAGCCTTTTGTACGCTGTCTGTTCAGTTAATTGTAAACTCTGTCTTTAGCGTACCTTAAAAATGAGATATATGTGAACTAAAAGTCAGCCTATCCTCTGGTAAGTAAAATTTGCTCAAATAAATCTAAATTCACAGTCCTGGTCTCTTGGTAGATTTTCTTTCTGGGTGAATTTGAAAGTCTTTCACCGTTTCTTGGTAACGAATGCGAAGGCTGTGTGTGCAGAGAGACAGGTTTTTCCATTTCCTCCTCGGGAAGGGGGGGAAGATTTGAGGATATAATGAACATTTCATAATATTTTTGCTTGGCAGACAGCTCTGCCAGTGGGTGATGTGCAGGAACATCGAAGATTTCTGACAGATGGATGGTAGGACTGCTAATACACCTACACACGCTTCGGCGTCTGATGTTCCCGGTGTTGCTCTGATGCCCAAGAGCTTCGTGCTCATGCTTTGGTCTGATGTTGCCCAGTGAGGGGCTTCAGAAGAGCAGAACCAAGCTTCACTCACGGTTTTCATATGCCACAGAGAGGGATAATTTATTATACCCCTCACAAAGCATTTATTATGGAGGCAAGTGGGTTTTTACTGTAGTAAAAACTTAAAAAAAAATAAATTGTTAGAGCATTTTATAAGCAATTTTGTCTTGTGTTCTTTCACCTTAAAGTGTTTGGGAAAAGGGATTGTTTAGAATGCAGAAAGAGTTGATTTATCTAAAGGGGGAAACACAGAAGAGTAGGAGCCACACTGAAACAAATTTTCTGTGGGTTCCAGCCTGGTTTTAAGCACTGGAGAGTGTTTGCTCTTTGGCAGTTTGTGTGGCTTTGGAGATAAAAACCACCAAAATTTAAAAAAAACCAAAAAAAACCCCACCAAAAAAAACCCCAAAACCACCTCCCCCCCCAACCCTTTAGGAATCAAGCAATAAATATATGACAGTAGTGGAGAATGAGAATAATGTGCTGAGAGGCCTCACAAAATGAAAGTTACTGATCTCTGCTGCATATCTGAAATTTTCACAGGATTTCGGATAGTTCTCTTAATGGCTGAATGCAGATGAATTGGTAACCTTAGTGGACATTAAGAAGAAAAAATGCAGCCCTTTGTGCCTACAGAGGTTAAATAACTCCTGACTTTTGTGCATGCAGAAATGGAGGAAGTTTTAGTAAGTCATTTCATAATGGAAACAAATAGGAACCAATAGCACATTTATTGCTTTCCAGTAGTTAGTATGCTTATTCTGAAATAATGTAAAAATGGTCAATTTAAATAACATGCTGGTAACTAAACAGAAAAAAAAGAAAACATAGGAGAATTGTAATTTTCCCTAAACTGGCTTTTCATGCTTCTAAATCCAGAGCATCACAGAATGAATTTGTTTGGAAGGGACATCCCATTCCAACCCCTTTCCGTGGGCAGGGGCACCTTCCTCGATCCCAGGTTGCTCCAAGCCCCGTCCAGCCTGGCTGTGGACACTTCCAGGGATCCAGGGGCAGCCACAGCTTCCCTGGGCACCCTGTGCCAGGGCTTCTCCACCCTCACAGGGAAGGATACCTTCCCAATATCCCATCTAACCCTGCCCTCTGTCCGTGTGAATCCATTCCCCCTTGTCCTGTCCCCTTTTCCAAAGTCCATGTCCAGCTCTCTTGGAGCCTCTTTAAGCACTGGAAGGGGCTCTGAGCTCTCTTCTGAGCCTTTTCCTCCCAAGGCTGAGCACCCCCATCTCTCTCAGCCCACAATGAAATGGTTCATATAGCAGGTTCTTCTGAAATGTCACCTTTGTGGGGTGATGAGAGGGGAGTAGATGGGCTTTGTGAGCTGCGGAGGCAGATACAGATCCTGCAGGTCCTGTGTCTGGGGGGGGATGCTGTATCACTGACCAGCAATTTCCATTAAACCAGTAGCATCTGATGCTTTTCTGGCTGTAGCATCAAATCAGTGGCAGCAAGAAAGTGTCTGTGGGCAGAGCTTCTGTGTCTTGCAATTAAAGTAGTTCAGAAGCTTTAAAGTGCAAGAAATCACATGTAATGCTTAAAGAATCCAGCTGCAGTTTTGAGAGCTGAAGGAGAAAACAGTGGCTGAACGTTTATTGCAGCCTCCATATGAAGAGAGCAAGTTCTCAGTGCCTGCAAGATGCTGCTCGCAGAGCACATGAATAAGAGCTACCTATTTTTACTGTGCACTGGCAAGTGTAGGCTCACTTCATTAGAGCAAGCAGTACAAACAAGATGTGCTAACTTGTGTGGTTTAAAAAAAAAAAAAAAGGTCTAATTTAAGTTTTCATGCTGATTCTAAAATAAGAGAAATCAAGTCACAGAAAAATCATAAGACTTTAAAAACATTCAACAGTTGTTTTGTAAAAAAAAAAATCTTTCATCAGCTTGTTTTAGTATAAGTTGTTATGACTTCAGTTGTCTCCATGTCCATTCAGAAACATTTATTGTGCCACCTTAGTTTACAAAACATCAGAGATGGCTACTTTTATAGAGGACAGACTTTTTAAATTCTGTGAAAACAGACAGGGAAGTGAAACTGGAGGGGGGACAGGGAAAATAAGACAAGAGAACTGTGAAGTTCTGAAACACTGAAGTAGTTTGAGGCAGGAAAAATTGATGCCCATCAAGGTAGTAGTTGATGTGCTGTTTGTAAGTCAGTCCTGCAGCAGATTTTGTTGTATCCTTTAAAAAAAAAAAAAACAAAACCAAAAAAACANCCTTGTCAGATGCTGGGGGAAAACTTGGGCTTACCCAAAAAAAAAAAAAAAACAACCCAAAAAACAACCCAAACCCCCCCCCCCAAAAAAAAAACAACCAAAAAACCAAATAAACCAACAAAAAACCTTGAAAACCAAACACAAACTCCAAAAAACTAAAGAATAAAAATAAGGTGATGGAGGAGTAAGGAAAGGGAAGTACAACATGAAGTAATGAGAAAAGAAGCTAGGAGAACAGGGTTAAAAAATGGTAAGACATATAAGTGAGAAGAGGAAATCAGGGATTCAGCTATAGGAGAAACAATTCATATGGTCTCAAGAAGAGTGTCTTTTCCTTTTGAAGATGGAATTCATCAGCTATCCAGATGAAGAGGATACTATTTTGTCTCATTTTCATAATGAAATAATGGAAATGCAATCTGGGTAAAAGATGTATTTGTCTGTATTTTCTTAGAAGGGATGATGCTAATGATAAATGAACATTTTTCAGAGTATTTTTCTTGTATGTGGCAGAGTGTCAAGTAAAGTCCTGATGGTTTGAAAGAGAATGTGTATTTTGGTGTCTGGGAGTAGGGACATACGAGTGACTGCTCCCTTGGTTTTACTGTAAAACTACTGTTGGGAAATGGTGCAAATCACAATTTTTAATTCAGGTTTTCTCATCTGTAAAGCAGAGATAACAATACCTACCTACCTCACAGGAGCGTTGCGAGGTTTAATTAATGTTTGTTAAGCTCTTCAGCATTTTTGGATAAAAGGAGATAAATGAAACCCCTTGTTGTTAATAATGGGAAAACCCCAGGCTGAAGGTGTAGTATGATTTTGGGGTTGGAGGGAGGAGATGGAATAATTATAGTTTGTTGTTTAAAGCATATTTAGACAGAACAATTGGCAGTGTTTGGTTAGAAGTTAAATTATTAATTCTGTGTAAGAATCCAAGCTTTTTCTTACAAATTGTTAGTAATTTGAGCTTGTACACAGATTTAGTGTTTTGTTTTATTTTAGAATCATAGAGTTGTTTGGGTTAGGAGTGAATTTAAAAGTGATATAGTTTCAACCCCCTGCCATGGACAGGGACACTTTTCACTATCCCAGGTTGCTTCAAGCCTCATCCAACCTGGCCATGGGACACTTCCAGGCTTGTGGCATGTTAATACACTTTAGGATTCCTTTGGCTTTGTCAGGTTGAATAGATCATCTATATTCCATTTTTGCTTCAGCTGTAAGGTCAATTCCTTATAGTCTCCCTATATGTATACAAAACCAAGCCAAGTATTTCTCTGTCCTCAAACGCTGTCTCAAGGTTTCTAGGACTGAAGTGTAGTATTTAGAGGTTGTGGCTTTGGAATAACAAGTCAGTAGGCAACAGTAGTAGGAAACACACCAAGTTCTGTCTATGGGTGAATGTGTCTCTACAGTATAATTTAAGCAACCCTCTAATATGGTCAAGAGGAAATTTTTGAGAAAATCATTGACAAAAGCAATTGAGTGAAATAGTGTTGAATGATAAGAAAATCAGTGGGGGATTAACTTTGCTAATGCTTGTTTCTGAAGCTTTTCTCCCTATTCAGATAGGATATAGTCAAAGTAACCATTCTAGTTACAGTCAAAGGAAACGCTGTGTGTATTCCCCAGCACGTTTCTTAGAATCCACTGTGCCTGTAGACTCCAACTTTACAAACACAGTGGTGTGTCAGCAACATCCCAGGTGTCATTATAAATGCCAGCAGTATGTAAGTGGTATTTGTAAATAAGCCCAAACAAGTGAAATGGTCTGTGTTAGTCAACCATTCTGCACCTTGGATGCATTGAAGGCTGATGCTTGGTTGAGTAGCTAAACTAAATATCAAGTGGTGTTACACAGCTTGAAAAGAAACTCAGCTCTAAAGAGAAAAAAAGCAGACTTTTTTTTCCTAAGTCAATGCCCAAGAAGATGTTTCCGTGAGTGTTAAGAAACCAACTGTCTATAGACTCTAGGAAAAATGGTTTATGGATCTCTCTTGCCCATGCTCATTCAGAGCTTCAATGGGGAGGCAGAGTGCTGCAGCTCTGAAGAGTAGCTTGAATCATCTTGCATGAATATTGCTCTCTCCAAGGATATTGGCATGCAAAACAGATTCTGTTCATCTTAGAGGATGTTGAATGCACCTCACACATGGCTTCATAACCACTTTGAGATGAACAGGCAGAGTTTGGATTAGGTTCTTGTCAGTGGAAACAAGAGTGTGTGTGATCAATGCAGATAGGTGGAAATAATTCCCTTTTCTCAAAGCATTTGCTTGGTATTACTTAATTTGGGTACCCTGTCTGTGTGTTTTCCCACCATGTCTGTTTTCTGAAGGGAATTTATTCTTTTCCTTCCTGTCTTTTCCCCTTCCTCATAATTATATTTTGTCTTCAGTGGTCAAAGGGGGGGGAGAGACTCTTCCAGATGTATTTCTGCCTTAAATGTGGGGCTAAATCAGTTTCATAAGCACCTTCAAGGGTCTGCTTGACAAAGTTTTGTGGCATTAGTCTCTGCTTAAGCACTGATGGGATCTGAAAATGTTCAGAAAGATCTGCATCATTCACTCTGTAGTAAGACCCCTGTAACACCTCCCTTGGCTTCAGACCCACTTAACAAAGGTGATTTTTGAAAATCACAGCATAAGTAGATAACTGAATACAGGTTTAATGTTATCTCCATAACCAAAGCACCTCCAAATCTTTTATCTAAACTTACTGTCCTGTCAGTCTGAAGCCACTGACGTTTGTCCTGTCCCTCCATGTCCCCAGTCCTTCTCCAGCTCTCCTGGAGCCCCTTTAGGCACCAGAAGTGGCTCTGAGCTCTCCCTGGAGCCTTTTTTTTTTCCAGGTGATCACCCCCAGCTCTCCCAGCCTGGATCCAGAGGGGCTCCAGCCCTTGGAGCATCCTCGTGACCTCCTTTGGATCCACTCCAACGGGTCCATGCCCTTTGTTCACGTGCATTGCTGTGAGCCTGACTGCACATGGAACGCTGATGTGAGGTAACACCTCTTGATTACAGAGGTATTTCCAAACTCTCCATATGCTGTTGTTCTCCAGGCCTCCAAGAGCTGCTTATGGCTGCTGTGAATGCTTAACTGGGGATATTGCCAAAAATTTCCCAATGGCCAGAATAATTGCATGACCCTGATGTCTTTAGTAGGAGTCAGAACAGATCTTTAACTTGCTGGCAAAGCCTCTGATATTTGTGGCTTTGAAATGAAGAAGTGGGAGTATTAAGCACAGACCTTGCGTGTGTGAGGTGTGAGCAGTTTCTTGCATTGCCTTGTAATGGTATTTCTGGGATTTTTATCAGCAGTGTCAGCAAGAGTACCTACTAATAGCAGCTAAACTTTAAATAGTTTGGATCTTCCAGTAATGACCTTAAAATAGTTCCTTCAGCTCTGAGCCCTGCAGTGAATATGTTTTGTTCTCTGCACCCCTGTTATAAACCATACTTAATGTTCCTGAACTCCCTGGAAGTGCTCAAGGCCAGGCTGGGTGGGTCGTGGAGCAGTCTGCTCTAGTGTAAGGTGTCCTTGCCTGCAGGGCTGGAACAAGATAACCCCTTAGGTCTCTCCAAACCCAAACTATTCAGTGATTCTTAGTGTTATACCAGTGTGTGGGAGGAGTGTGCCAGGTTCTGCAGGTTCTGTGGTGGTACGAGTGGAAGGAGCTGATAAGTGACAGCATAATTTCAGTTTTGTGGAGCAGGATGTTTTATTTTGATAAGAATTTTCAGGTTTTGAAGAAAAGTTTCATGAGTGTGGCCGGTTGCTCAAGCACAGTAAATGGTTTTCAGACTCTTTTTAGATAGGTGCAGAAATGATTCCCGAGTGACCCTAAAGCTGGAATCCTAAGAGAGTTGTACTGATACATTGATGATTTATAATGAAGTCAAGTTAAAAAAGACCCTGTTTTAAATTATTTTTTGTCAAAGACTGCAGTGCTGCTCATGGCTTATAGTCAGATTTTCTTATATGCAATAAAAGCCAAGTTTTTAAGGCCCAGGCATTTTTGAACATGATGATTTTAGTGGCACTTTTCAGCCATCTGAGAAAATTCAAGGAAAAAATTTACATCTTGATGTCCTCTGTGAGTGTCCTTGCCTTGCTTTATCTGTGGCACTGTTAAAAAGGGCCACACTTGTTTCGTGTCTGTTAGGGTCTCCCCCAGACATGAATATTTATTTGCTTTGCAGTATCTGTTTTGAAAACATCAGCTCAGAACCTAAACTTGTTTACAAAACAACCAAAATAACCTTCCAAAACAGATTGTTTTGAGATGCTTGTGTATCGCTTTTATTCATGGAAAACAAATATTTCCTGCAATGCTCACCATTTCAATTGGCAGATGATACCAGACATGTTTATTTAACTCGTGTCAGTGTTTTTCAGCTTTCTGCAATGTGTGTATCCATAGATACTTCCCAGTGGAGGAGGCAGACCCCTTAACTTTCTGATACTTGTGAAGTGAAATAAAATGTATGAATACACTTTTCTTCATTGCTTTAAGCCAGTCCTTGAAGTATTTTGCAAGCTTAGCAGACAAGAGGATGGAAACAAGTGACTTAAGTCATTAAATTTGCTATTCTTGGGTCAGCAGAGATGCTGGGGAACACTTGCAGTGAGCTGTCAGAAAGCATTTTGGCCAGAATCTGGAGCCCTTAATATTTCTAGAGGCCTTTCAGAGAGCTTAGTCAAAGCGTGGTAGGAAAAATTATTTACAGGAAATAGGGTGCTGCACCACTAAATCAAATTGGCAACTCTTATTGTGCTGGATTCATAAATTGATGTGGGTAACATGTCATTGCACGTCAAGTTGGAAATAGCATATAAATATTGTTAACGTGGAAAAGTATATTTAGTGCTGTATGAAGCCCTCATTCAGTATTGTGTTATGTTTGCTGTTGGCTCTGAGAGCTTTTAGAGGGTTCTAAAAGCCATAACCTGGCACTGAGTGCACGGAAGCTAGAGGTATTTCTGTTCTCATGGCTTCATAGCTCTCTCCTGAGCTGAAGAGAGTTGGGCAAGTGAAAGACCAAAAAAGTATTTTATCTGTTGAATTTTAGTAATTAATATTTACAACTGAGGGCTTTTGTTGTACAGGTAGCATTTCAGACTTGACGTTACTTAGTGAATCCCAAGAGAATCATACCCACACTGCTGTAGGGATCCAGTACTTAAATGTTGTGTCTTATAAACAAATAATAACTTGATCATTTATTCTCTTCTCTTGGTGAAGGATTTAATGGGTTGTCAAAATCCTCACGACTGTCCTTTTTATATTGCTTTAGTTACAGGTCTTAAGGTGAAAAAATGGCAGGTGCATTTGGATCCCCTTTTGAAGTCCATTTTCCCTCATGGTTGAAATAAATTTTGAATCAATTTTACTGACATGTCTTGTGAACTTTGCATCACAAAACGGTTTGGGTTGGGAGGGACCTTAAAGCTCATCCTATTCCCACACCTGCCATGGACAGGGACACATTCCACTGTCCTAGCCTTCTCCAGGCCCTGTCCAGCCTGGCCTTGGTCACTGCCAGGGATCCAGGGGCAGCCACAGCTGCTCTGGGCATCCTGGGCCAGGGCCACATCTCCTCACAGGGAAGAATTTTGTCCTTATGTCTCATGTAACCCTCAGTGTGAGTCTGTTCCCTGTGTCCTGTCCTTCCATCCCTTGTCCCCAGTCCCTCTCCAGCTCTCCTGGAGCCCCTTTAGGCTCTGGAAGGGGCTCTGAGCTCTCCCTGGAGCCTTCTCTCTTCTGGGTGAGCCTGCCCAGCTTTCCCAGCCTGGCTTTGGCAGGTCCAAGTCTCTCTCATGCTGAGGACCCCAGAACTGGGTGCAGCTCTCAGCTGGGATCTCGTGGAGCAGCTGGGCAGAATCCCTTCCCTCGACCTGCTGCCCCCATGGCTTTGGCTGCAGCCCAGAATGGAGTTGGGTTTCTGGCCACCTGCCCCCAGAATTGCTCCTGTGTGTGGGACCCCTCCCTGATTTCACAGTTGAACTCAATTTGACAGTAGCTCTCATTCCGTCCTTTTAGTGGACTCGAGGTGTGACTGAAGACGCAGATCCTTTCATCACATATTTAAAGGGATACCTTCTGACTGCAAAAGAAATCTGGCTTGTGCCCACTCGAGTGTTGCTGCCCAACATCTCAGGCTACCAAGCCTAATGTTTAAATTAACTCTTGAAATTCCAGCTTTTTTACAAGGGCAGTTTAATTCCTCAGTCCCAAATTCTGTTGACACGAGAGTGATTTGGTCTCCATTTAGCATTTTGCTACTTCAAATTTGCTGGGGAAAACAAATCAACTTTTTGATGTACAGTGATTTTTTATTACCTTATAGACTGGCTAATGATGGCTTCTAGTAAATGTTTTGTCTTCTAATCAATCAGCTAATATGAGCTGCAGACTGTGACTTTCGAATAAAATTAGTTAAAATATTTGTGACTTTTAAAAAATGAATGCATATGTTCTTTAAACTGGCCATGAACGCACATTGTAATTCTTACCTTTCTGTACAGAAACTGGTCTGAAGCTCAGAGCATGTGGAGCACATTTCTCATCATATTCCTAATAAATCGGAGGAATTTCAAAATGCCAGCCCATTATTACCAGACTGGGACTTTTTCTATAATAGGGAACTAGCAACTAATATGTCTCCTGTCAAGTTTAAAAATAGTGCTACATCTCCCATTACCACACCTATTAGTCCCCTCTCCTCTCGGAGATACTCTAAATTGAGGATCCTTCATCTCTTTAAACCTAATATAAGCCTTCAGCATCATCAGTGCAATCAAATTTATAGTCATAGGTGCAGCACTGCAAATGTGGAGTCCTATAAACTGTGTTGATCCTTCAAGTGCTGTACACATGCTGCAAATAAGTTGGATAAAGCCAACATATCATTTAACAACTTTAGCAGTCTCTGTTAAAATCAGTTTTCATTTTTCCAGGCTTCTGAATTACATGGCAAATGGGAGCTTATAATTAACTGTTAAATCAGAATAACTAATTTTCTCTCGGATCCAATTGCAAACCTGGCATACTCTCATATGAGGTTATACTCTCATATTAGAGCTGGGGTTTTTGTTTTTGTGGGGTTTTTTTGTTTGGTTTTTGTTTGGGTTTTTTGGCTTGGTTTTTTTTTTCTGTTCTGCTTTTTTTTTTTTTTTTTTTAATTTTACCTTGCTTAAAAAAAAAAAAATCCTGTTAGTGGCGGAAGAACTCCTCAAAATAATGTAAAATTTTTTATGAGGATAATTATTTTATGTTTTCTCCTCTGCAGCATACTCATTCCAACTTCTGTAAATTGATTTGGACCATTAAAGGGAGGAGACAGGGAAACAAACCCTGTGGAAGGGTTAGTTGAGTTTGCTGGTGTATGGGTGATGGTGGCTGTAGTTGTTTCTCTGGCAGAGCATGGCCCTTGTTCTCCATCTCACCTTTTCTTTTCCTCTTCAATCTTGCCTTTCTTTGGAATAAAATTTTATCCTAGTTAAATATTAACCATGCTTAATTCACTTTTGTTAATCTGAATCTGTGAAAATAGTTTTGAGTGTCTTTCATATCCTGTCCTGAGTAGTATTTAGTCCTGTGTATACAATTTCGGAGGTCAGTTAGACACAAAGAAACCAAGTTGCAGTTTTTAATTGCCTTTCCCTATGTACTGAGGATCTGCACATCAGTCAGGGAAATTTCCTTGAAAATGTATCTTTGGAGTGCTGTGCTCCAAGGGGGGATGGAGGCTTCCCCACTGGGGTAGCTTTGACTGTTGTGGTTTTGAGTTAACCATAAACGTGATGCACAGATGTCTTTCTCCACTGGAAAAAAAGTATAAATTGCAATAATTTATTCAGTATGGATTAAGATCTTCAAAGATGTTGATTGAGGATGGCTACAAGTATGGATGCAAAGTATTTCTAACAGTCTCAGACCGTGTCAGGGGAAGAAGGTGAAAATTCTAGGTGATTTTTTTTTTTTTCTGTAGCTGGAATAAAACAAATTTAATTTACAACAGAAAATTATGAAGGTCATTAGTGCCTTTGCCTAGATAAAATAGTCAATGTAAATTCTGAGTTTTAAAATGCATACGCTGTATATGCGTTAACAACTTTTTCCTGAGGATTTATAGCAATATTGTCAACTTAGCATTCACAGGGTAATGTGCATGTTTTACAGCACGGTGCTTTCTAAATTCATAAACTCCAGCAGGAGCCTTTGCTGTCTCCTGTGTTGGGGTGTCTCTGGATTGATGGCCATGGCACTTCAACTTCCTTGCTACTGTTCCATCTTAGCTTGAAAACACCGGTGTAAGAGCTGAACCTGGCAGTCCTCACACTTCTCTTAAGATCTAACCAATCCTTTAAGAATTAAATTGTTCACAATTCTGATTGCATCACAGAATCACAGGATGGTTTTGGTTGCAAGGGACCTTAAACCTCATCCAGTGCCACCCCCTGCCATGGGCAGGGACACCTTCCACAATCCCAGCCTTCTCCAAGCCCTGCCCAACCATCCCTTCCACGGAGCCAGCCACAGCTTCTCTGGGCACCCTCTGCCAGGACCTCTCCACCATCACAGGGAAGAATTTCCTCCTAATTTCTAATCTAAACCTACCTTCCTTCAGTTTAAAGCCATTCCCCTTGTTCTGTCACTCCATGCCCTTGTATGTGTAGTTGATAAGCACAATAAAAATGAGATATGGTGTTTTAGTGAAACCAAAGCAGACCAGGCAATCCATGCAGGTTTTATTCTTTGCTGCCTCCAGGTAATGGTACATTTTGGCATTCTGTAGGCGTTTGCAACTCTCAGGTTTGTGTGCATGGACCTGGACGTGGTCTGTGGTTTATGGATGTCCCCAGTAAATTAATGTTGCTGCTGCTCAGCCATCCAAATAGGTGAACAATTTTGGTTTACCACATTCTCAAAAGAAGTGGAGGGTTTCTTGCTTTTTCCAGTTGGTTTGTATAAAGATAAATTTTTCTTCTCACTTATGCAGTTCAGTAATGACAAACCTCAGAATCGGTACTTTTGGGTGATCTAAATACAAGTTAAATTTTGGTCAAAATTTAAGATGTGATTAAGGTACAGCTCTGGGGTTTTGGTGAATCACTGTCATGAGTGGGAGGGCAGTGCTCTTTCAGGCCCTCTGTGTGTGTATTTTGCAGCACATCCCCACTTCAGGTAGGGATGGGAGGGAGAAGGGGCAGAAGAGGAAAGGTAAGGACTCTCAATAGTCCTTCGGAAAATCACGTTTTATTGCAACGTGGAGCATGGGAATGTTTTGCCTGCGCCAGCCGTCACAGCATGTTCATGTGAAACCATCAAAGGTTTGAGGATGTTGATGTCCACAGGTCGTACCTGGTGGGTTTTGCAGTGGGTTGAGTTACGAGACACTGAACCACGTGTGCTCAGATACGGCGGTGGAATAAATTTCTCATACGTGTGGGACTGTGGTGGTTGAAACAATCATTACTGAAACCATGTACCTTATTTCCTGTAACTAATAGCAGATCTCTACCTGTGGAATATATTAACAATTATTCCTTTGGGTTTGGATGGTTGCTCAGCTGTTCACTTGGACAGATATTTAGACGTGATCTGTAATTTATGTTGTCTGAGTACGTCAATGAACAGAGCTAATTATGGCTTCCTGATGTGAGCTGTGCTGATGTTTGTGAAACCACACTTCTGCATGTAAGACAGAGTGAACGTGTGCTCTTTAATAAATTGTGGAAAATGATGGGTTTTCTCTGCCTAGGTTGGTTAACAAAAATACCTAAGTTGACATTCACCTAGGGTTTAAAAAGAAGCCATGGTTTTGTGGCTGGTTGAGCAGTTAATTCTTCTGTGCGTTTAAAGTAAATTTTTATTTATTACTCTGTACAGTACTCAGGCTTCCTTTTAAAAGGAAATTATTGGTTCAAACAGCAGTGGCCCTTTCAGGGACTCCATCACTTGCCAGGTTTCAGTGTGGGATAGAGCTGCAGCAAGTGGCTGAATGTCACTCTGAGCTGCTGGCTTTGAGACAGCACCTAATTACCCACCTACACTTCTCAGTGCATCAGTGTACCTCTGTGTTAGTCATGTCAGTTTGGCACTGTTACCACTTTGTAGGATTTTTTTAAATTTCTTTTTTTTTTCCCCGATGTGTAATGTGTATCCTGAGGAATGTGCTGCTCTGTATGGTAAAGACAGAGTAGGAAACTTTCAAAGGAAAGGATCCTGCAGCCGTGTGGATGGGGTTGAGCTGTTTGAGGAACACCCAGGATTGCTGGCTCCAGAGAGGAAATACTGTAATGAGAAAGGGGAAGCTGTTCTGTTTTTCTAATATTTGTTGTTTTCTTTGAAATGGGGAAAAAGAATACCTGGAGTGATTTATATTTAATTGAGGATTGCATTCCATCAGATACGGTGAATGTTCTCAGGCCATTTATCAGCTGTGTCTTTTGGAGACCTCTGAGGAGTTTATGGTACATATTTACCTTAACTTGGCTGGGTCAAGGGAAATAAAGCAAAAATAATAGCTGTTATTTTTGTATGTGAACAAAACTGTAAGTCATGTGGGTGAAATATGAGCCCAACGACCGTGTCCTACCTCCTCTGTGTCTTTCTAAGTACAAGAAATTATTAGTTATATGTAATATAATTTCCTTAGCATTATCAGTGTATCTTTTAAAAACAGATGATTTATTGACTTTTTAGTTGCTTTGTCTTAGCCAAGCCCTGAAGTGAATGTGACATATATTGTACTGCCATTATCCTTTAGTAGGATCTTTTGTAGGTAGCATCTTATTAAAAAACAACAACAACAAAAAAAACCAAAACCAAAACAAACAACCAAAAAAAAAAAAGAATAAAATAAACCACATTCTGCTTCTTAAATAGCATTATAGCATTTTTTCTAAATTGAATTTGGTGTATATTGCTGGTACCGTACAGAGATCACACGACAACAGAATCCTACAAGTGCTAGTGAGGATTTTAATAAGCAGTACCTACATTTTTTGGGGCGAGTGAGTTTTGTAAGAAAACCTTTGAGCTTTAGGTCATCTCTGAAAATAATGTGCCATTGCCGATTATCGCCCTCACGGGCTGCTGCCACGGGGTCTATGAGTGTTATTGTGAAGAATTACATATCAAGAGCTATCTTAACACCCACTCCACGACACATCCATGATTTCAACCCAGTTTCCCAGTGTAAATAGCAAAGGGGGTTTATTGTATGGCAATACTTGTGTAATATTGGCATCATGCAGTATCACTAAAAGATCTAAATGTAGGTAAAGGCAGAATAATTAATGAAATGCTGGAGTCTTTAAGCAGGAGGAGACACAAGGACTGAGCAATCTCTTACCATCAGCACGTACAGTCATTTTTTGTTCCCCTTGAGGGATGTACAGTGAAAACTGGTGCAAAATAAAACCAAAGAGCACAGTGTGGGTTCAGCTACACCTGGTGATAAAACCAGTTTCAGAACTAGTCTGGTGAAGTGTGATCTGATCAGATGCTTCATGAACAAATTGCTTTATTACTGATACTGCTAATGATTTGTAAATTAGTTGCAAGCCTCCCCAAGTGACTGACTAAGTGGCATTTACCAACTTTTCACATACCCCCATTTCTAGGGACTGAATTTATAAAAGGCTTCCCTTTAGTCCCTTGAATTAAATTTTCGGTGGCATTTGATGACAAGCTTAGCATGATTAATTACAAATTGTTCTTTAGGTGAATAGTGCAGATTCTAAACCACAGCTTGTGTTTTTATAGCAGTTATTACCCTGCAGGCTCCAAAAGGGCTTTGGAGGAGAGAGTATGATTTTTGGTTACATCATTGTAAATTCAGAAAACGTCAGTGATCTCAAAAGTGTGATTTTTTTTTTTTTTTAAATTTAAAAAAAAATTAGGTCAGTGGAAAAGAGATCAGAAGCTGCTTTGCTACCTGAAAAGAAGCAAGCTCCAAAATGGAGTGAAGTAGCTGCCTCCAGATGGCTTTCCTTTTGATTTTGCAAAGAACATATTTGTAATAACAAGTAATTTATTTGAAATATTATGGAGGAGTGAATAATAGAGCAAATGATAACCTGAATCCAGGCTGGATTAGGGCAAGAAAGTTGGAGCATGGAATGTTTTTTCTTTTGCTGATTGTTCTGTAATGACCCAGAAGCTCTACCTCACCATTTCATCTGGCACCATGGTGGGCCAACAACAAAAAGCTACCTAAAGGTTTCTTATGTTTTTTTTTTCTCCCAATTAAATTGATTCAGTGTTTGGATTTTTGTTGCTGCTTAACTGATCTTTTGGTAACTACAGTGCACTTAAAAGGCTTTTTGTTTGTTTGCTGCCTTCTGATTACGGAATACATAATGTTTTTAACCTGGTCTTGAATAGAACTAAATCTCTCAGCCAGGGTTGAGATGATGATTGAGATTTTCAGAAGAGCACATAGTTCTCTTTTTAATTCTCACTTCTTGTCATCAGAGGTTTTGGTAAGATAAGGAATTAAGTCTGAAACCACTAGAAATTGCAGGTCAGGAAATGGCTGTAAGGTCTTGCAGTGTACCGTGTCAAACATAAGTCCTGAGTGACTGACTTTAGCAGGGAGTCCATCATTCTCGGGGAGCGTTTAGAGGGAAACCATCAGAGAGGTGTTTGTGGATGGTGAGCGCCTCTCAGGGCTTTGCTTTCAGCTTTTGTGTGCGGTGGCTTTGCTGGAAGCATGTGAAAAGCAGCTTTTGAGTACCCCAAGGGTGTGACTCATGAGGGCGATGAGCAATAGTCACCGGGTTTTCATCTGTCCCCTCGCTTTGGGCAGCACGTTCTGCATCCTGTTTGCTGCAGCTCTCTGGCTTTTTGTCTCAGAGCTTCCTTGAGCCTCCTCTAGTGTTCTCTTCCACCCGCTTGGCAGTGCTCAGGAGAAATAAGATGGTTTACATCTCCTGTTGTTGCTGGGGTTGTGATCCCAGCTCCCAGCAATGCAGGAGGGTGTCCTGGAGACGCCCCAGCTGCGTCTCCCCAAGCTGCTCTCTGCCTTTAAGTCTCTAACCCAAGTCACTATTGCTGCCAACTGTTCTGGCTGAAATGTGTTTGAATGGCTCTGTAGTTTTCTCTACCACCAGGAAAAGGAGGGAAACCTATATAAGAATGAATAAGCTGCGTCCTAAGTTATGGAATAATTGACCATATTAAGGAGTTAGTGTGTAAAGTAAAGCTGTTTTTAAATATCTGACTGAAAACAAACCCATAAATTCAAAATGCAATGTGTTCCTGAGTCTTGCACGTTTTCATTCATTTAAAATTTACAGACAGTATCTTTCAAAGGTCAGAATAATCTAGTCATCATAATTGCTAAGTAGCCTTTTCTGAAGTAAACTCATTAATATAATGTTAAGGATTATATTACAAGGCCTTGCAGTATATTTTTTCTTCTTCCAATATAATTTTCTTAAGTAATAACAAAACCAATAATAATAAAGATATGTTTCTAAAATAAAATACTTCTCTATTTTCATTTTCAGATTTCGGACAGTTCTGAAGTACTTGGAAAATGAGTGTCCTTCTCATTGAACCCTTTTATGGTGGCTCCCACAAACAGCTGATGGATCTTCTCCAGGAAGAGCTACAAGAAGATTGTGTCCTCTGCACACTCCCAGCCAAGAAGTGGCATTGGAAGGCACGGACTTCTGCTCTTTATTTCATGCAAACAGTGCCAACAAGTTCTAATTACAGGTAACCAGGGGATTAAATAATTTCTAAACTCAATTACACAGATGCCTTCAACCAGATCTTTTGAACTTACTCCTTGTGTGTATGCAAGGGGGTATGTGGGAGCAATTAGAGACTTGCAGTGTGCAGCACAGATTTTTCTTCTTGGGGTATAACTGAGACATTATATGTTTTATTTAGAATTTCCTAGACTGTTTTGTCTTGTATCTCCAGTCCATGAGAGTCTGTCAGTATCAGGGTGTCTGATGTCTATACATGTACGTGTATCTCTTTTTTTCAAATTTATCATGTGAGCTCAGTCATTCTGAAAGGTTTAAACTGTGCTTCACAGATTAGGCTGAGAGATGGCACAGATGTGAGCACTGCAAGCTTCCTCATGTGCCCTCCCATGTATCTGTTAGCAAGTCTGATTTATCAGTGTCCTGCTCAGGCTGACCTGGAGGATTAAGGGGGCAGTTTTATCTTAATGATGGTCCACTTCAGTAACGTGCCAGCAACTGTGGGTGTCAATTATACATTTATGTAAGTGGCAGATTTCCATCAGCTAGAACCTGGGCTGATAAAAACAGGCGATTTAGGTCAACAAGATAGCTATCACATAGTGAGAATCAGCCCCTCCAGAGCCAAGCTGTTCTGTACCCAGCAGTTTTGCTTGGCCTACCTGATCAGATGAGATGTGGCGAGGTGATTGTCTGGAGCAGTGAGATAGAGCTTTGCTCACAGCATGCAGAACCTTGTGTGGGGGCTTGCACCTTCATGGGGAGGGACTGTTCATGCACAGGGCTCTTTTAACACAAGCAACTGCAGGATGAACTTCAGGAGGACTCTGAGCACACTTGGGTGATGTGCCAACGAGTCACAGTTCAGAACTGGGTCTGGCATTTTTTTACCGTGAGTGAGTAGGTGCTTCCTGAGGAAGGAATATAATTTTTCAAGAATAGATTTGTGCTGTAGAAAGCTGCATTTGCTCAGTGTTACCCAGCACAATGTCTAAGCCATCTTGGAACACATATAGTGTAAATGTACACCTTTCCTGTGCCTGCTTTTGGCTCCCATTTGAAATAATCTCCCACCTTAAGCCAAACGTTATAATTAATCTTCCCCATTTTGTCTTGTGCGAGGCATTTTAGAGTTGGTTTCCTCTTGCTTTCTTTTTGCAACAGTTTTGTTTTGGAGGAGTGTACATGACAAACTGTTATGTAAATTTGTCTTGTATCACAACCACATCCTCCAACGCATCACAATGTTATCTGTGTTCCTTCAAGGTCAGCAGCCCAAGCTGTCCAGCACTAACTGCATTAAACTAATCAGACATCACTCATAGACATACACTTCATTAGTTTAACTTACAGTTACATTGACCTAAGATAACTTAACTCCAATTTGTCAAGTAACCCACATCTTGGGGAAAGGGGGAGGGAGCGCTGACGACAAAAAAAATAACCCAAAAAAACCAAACAAAAAAAAAAAAGGCAAAATTCCACTAAAAATCCCAACAACCCAACAAAAAAACCTCAACCCAGCAGCCTGAAAACTCACTTGAAGTTAATAAACTTGCAATCTGTCATAGACTTATGTGCAAATACAACCTTTACTGACAGCAAATAAATCTGATCTAACCAATGGAGCATCTTAAGGAGAGGAAAGCGTTTTCCTTGCTGGTGCTGTTCGGGTTGGAGCAGAGGGAATCAAACAGTCAAAGTTGACAAAGATGCGATGGTTAAAATAGAATTTGTACCTTGTCCTCGCAGGCAGCATAAAATTTTAGGATCAAGGGCTGATATGGCTGATGAGAGGAAAACTGATTAGAGGTACCTTCTACTTTACTTGCACATTTTTAATGTTTGTTTTGTAATTTAATGTTTCAATTATTTTATTACATTGAAAGTGCATCAGATTCAACCTAGTAAGGATGACTACTCTTCTATTAGGAAGAAAATGGATTAAAATTAATTTTAATTCTTTTATTTGTAAGCTTTCTAATAACCATTGAAGATCAGCTTCCCAGGTAGTGGTTTGTAAAGACAAAATTCCATTGCAAACTGGCAATACTGCATGTTTGGAATTGCACATTTAAATATTTCAACCTTCTTCTGAGGTTGTGGAAAATACCAAATTTGCATTACTTATAATATTGACATTATTTATGGGAAAAAACCCTTTCTTTTATAAGTGCTTTCCGTAAATGTGACATTTTATAAATACCTTGTTTTTATTTGTATGTTTAGTGGTGCAGAAAGGTCACAGATATTCCAAGTGCAAACACTTGTGATAATGGAGCTGCCTTACTAAATCTTTGTGTTCAAACTGTACTTTATTTCAAGATCTTGGTGTGTGTGAGAAGCAATACTGATGCTGTAAAGTCTGATTGTTTACAGATACATTTTAGGGAAGTAGTGTAGATATGTTTTAAAGGACTTAGACTTCTATCCATATAAGCTGATTTTTGGGAGTAGGAGGGTTTGTTAGTTTAAATGTGACACTCATCGAGTTAAGGAATATTCTTAAAAAGTGCTTTTGTAACAAAGGATGCAGCGTGGAGCCGTAGATGTTAAATTCAGATTCTCTGCAGTGAGCAGAGAGTTTCTTGATGAACTTGATAATTGTTTTATCAGAGAACAGACGTGTCCTCCCTTGAGCACGAACTGAAGCCGAGTTGGTAGCGAAGAGGGCATTTAATGTTACTTTTGTGAACTGTACGGCCGCTCCCTTGGTGTGCAGTAACGTTCTGTTCCCAAGAGCGTGGAGATGTGCCCGGGATTGTCACAGGGGGAAGGTGTCCTCACCCTCCACGGGGAGCACACGGAGCTGGTACGGGAGATAGCGGACGGGCGCTCAGTGTTTGAGCTGCAGCACTGCTTGCATTTGTATTTATTCCCCGATGCAAAGTCCGTACTGCATTTCTCCAGAAGAGTTTTGCTTTTCCGTTTTCTGGTTTTGTTGAGAAATGGTGCTCAACCAGCTCATGTTTTCCTTCATCTCCTGAGGGGAGAACCGGAGCCCTGAGGAATGGGAAGCCCAGACTTGCAGAGCTAAGTTCAGTTTAGAAGTCTAGAAAGAGAATTTATAGAGATCTTGAAATGTCTTCCCTAGAGATCTTGAAATGATCATAGATTGATGTGCAGAAGCCACAGACTGAGTTTTAATTGCTGTAGAGTCACTGATGATTATTCCTTAATTGGAAAGAAGGTGTTCAGACGTTGTGCTGGTATACGAGGAGTTTCATTCTAGTTGGTGGCAGTTTCCAAATCACAGCATTTTAAATGAACTGAAAAAAGGAGGAATTGCTGTCTGCTTTCTCCAGACAAGGTTTTCAGCCATCTGAGAGTTTTTTTAGCTGTTGGTGGGATATTATCTTCTTCATTCCAGGGATTTGGAAGGTCCAGCAGAGCCTCCTCAGGCTGCTGGCACTCTGCAGAGCTCCTGTGCTCACTGCTTTGCCTCCCAACTTCCTTCAGGCAGCTTCAACTCATTGATAAATGTGGGTGGCTGATCTTTAGCCTAAAGTTGCTTTCCATAGCACACAGCAGCTATTCTGTAATTCTAGAAAACATGTAAAAAATTTGTTTTAGCCTTTTAAAAATTCTTAATTCAAGGAAAGTTCTCAGATTTGAAAATAGCGTTGCACAATTCAATGAGAAACAAAAATGCTTTTCTTTTTCCTTTAGTTATTTTATTTATTACAGTGAGCAATCTATTAAATTGCAGATAGTAAAACACTGGTATGACACATTGGATGAAAGGAGTTTATATTTTAGTAGCTATCCTCTACAGAAAGTAATTCAATCTCTAAAAACTTAGTAGCATAAGACTATAAAACAGAGTGACTAAATTCAGTGTAGCTTCCAGTGTGTTTTAATAGCACTGCTAGATTATTTTAAAAATATATATATAAATATTATGTATAACATTCAGTATTGCCCCCCAGGTAGCTGTTCATATGAATAAAGATTTTATTTGTAACAGATTCTAGCCCTGAAATACCCCAAGGGTAAATGTTAGCATATATATACCCCTTGATATCTGACAACTATATTTTAAAGACAAATTCTGTGCTTTTTACATTTTACAAAAGAGAAAACAAATTATTGTTTTCAATTAATAGAGCTCTGAAAAAAAACCTCAACCTGGGGGTGGTGTTCAGCAAAGGAGAGTATATTTCAACAGTATATAATGTAGATGTGGTTGTTTCTTGACTTAGGGTTTGGGGTTTTTTTTTGTATGTTTTTATTTTTTTTTTAATATATTCTATTAAAATCTGCTAGATTTAAGACTGTTTCAGATTTGATGTTTTTGTTCTATAAGGAGAAAATGCATTGTTACGGAGTGAATTCTTTATTAACTGGTGGGCTGTGTCCCCTAAATATGTTAAAAAAGCAACTTTATATATATATATATNGTCCTTATTGAAAAAAGGACTGAAAGCATAACACTGTAGGCATGTGTGACCATTTGCAAGCTTGAGAACTTAACTGTTTTCTAGATATTTTGTTTTCAGAAACATTCCTGCATGTCCTGGAGAAGGTGTTTGAGGATGTGACTCAAAGCAGGGCAGGGCAAATTTCATTGAATCTGAATACATAGATACCCATTTGTGCTGGAAATGTTCCTGCCTGTTGTTTACATCTTTCTGTGAAATACTGGAAGTGTTTATATAATCTTACTAGCAACTGCAATAATTTGTCCTGTATTAGAGGCCTTCCTAGAATTTGATCCTCATAATGATCAGGTAAGGAATGAAGAAATTGTATGTATGAGTAGTATATTAGTTAAAAGAAGATAACCAATTACCTAGAAGTTTTTTTAAAAAAAGTACTTTTTGGGATTTTTTTGGACATATTTTATGGTGTTTGCTTCTATAGATACATGAATAAACATAAAGCTCATTCATAGCATTAACTACTAAAAGTGTGTATTTTGATGTTATTGCCCAAATTCACTGCATTTGAAGATGGGATGTGTCTCATCTTTTTGGAATTGCTGACTAATTTTCTGTCCAGAGGTGGTCTCGGTTTCCCCCCTTTGTCTTTGTTGCTCTGTGTGTTTTAACTGCAGTTTTGTGTGGGGCGCAGTGGAATGTGCTCCTAGAGATCCCTTGTGCTTTGGTGAGCTCATGTAAAGGCACGAATACATAAAGTGACTGACTGTAATATCCAGTATCTCATAAGGACAGGGTTTGGGTCTCCTAGAAACACAAAATCACAGACTGGCTTGGATTGGAGGTGGCCATGCTGTTCCAACCCCTTTGCCATGAGCAGGGGCACCTTCCACTAACCAGGTTTCTCCAGACCCTATGCAAGCTGGCCTTAAACACTTCTTTGATTAAAAAAAGACACGTGGGTGTAACTCACCAGCGGGTACAAATCTCCACATTCTCACCTTGTTGTGGAGGTGTCCAAAGGTAGCTGTGGCAGCCCCTGCCTCACCCCGCGCTCTGCTTTTCTGCTCCCTCTCCCGAACAAAGGGTCATTACTTCTTTAATTTCATTAGTGCTAAACCTGCTTGTGTTTTTTCGTTTTTGTTTTTTTTTTTCCCCCCTGAGCAAATAGTTTTGGGTTCACCCAGGTTAGTTCACACGGGCTGGTGCAAAGGCACGCTCGTTTGTCCTGCCCACGCTCTGAGAGAGCTGGCTGGGAGTCCTCTCCTCTCCGGGGGCCAGATGGCCGTCCTAGCACCACGTTGAGCCTAAACCAATAAACCCTACTGAGATACGAGACACAGGCACCGTGTACTGAGCTAAAACAACTTGGTGACTTCTGACCAGAGCTGGCTGGTGTCCAGCCAGCTTCGTGTGCAAGCACAGAGAATATACGTCCATATGGAATGGCACGAAGCTCCACCACTCGGCACAGATGATGCCCTCCACTGCTGTAGCCCTGGATAATAGAGGGTGTCCCAGCCTGGATAAGGGGTGTGAAATTCTCTCTGCCGAGGGAGAACTTGGAGGCCATCTGATGCTGGGAAAATGTAACGCGGGAGTGCGTGTGTAAAACTGGGTTTTGTTTGATTTGGGTTAATATCGCCCCAGACCTGTTCTGGAAGCTTCTCCTGGAAAATAAATGTTGTTGGTCAGAGAGAACTTGTAAAGGGGGAGCATATTATCAAATGGATTTGAGATTTTTTTTTTTTTTTTTTAACAGAATGCTAATGTAAGTCAAGGTGTGAAAGTTAACAGAAAGAAGGTTTAGAATCTATAATTGATTTGCCTTTTTTTTAATGGGGAAATAGTGTAATTAAAAACAAATAATTTAATAATTAGTAAAAGAATTTAATCTGGTAAAAATACTTAACTCAGAAAAAAAATGAAGTAAAAAATTAGGGAAGGTCTAGAGGCAAAATAATTTCCTATTGAGGATAACAGCACTGCTGTTGTTTCTCTGCTCACAACCAGACTGCGAAAATTCCCTTTTCAATGTGATGGAGAGAGGCTGCCTGAAAAGTTTTTGTGAAGCCGATGAAGGAGGTGGGATGTCCTTTTGAGGGAGATTAATTCCCTTGCTCTGAGGGGCCAGGAACAATGCTCTGGTGCTCGAAAGTCCTTGTACAGCACTATGATTTAAGAACAAATGTTTTTATTCTTAGCTATGGCTGCCGAAAAACTTGGAGGGGGTGATCCAATAAGAACAGCAAAAAAGTCTTCTAAGAAACAGGACAAAAAAACCTCCCAAGTAAACTACCTGAAATTTATTCAGGCAGACAGCAATGTGATCTTAAACATTCACTTTGCATTAATCAACTTTGCCTCAGATAAAATGCTGGCAGATGGTAGCTATTCATTTTAAAAGTGACAGGTTTTCTTTACGTTTTTGTGTGGAAACCCCCACATGCACTCTTCCCTCCAAAAACTTTACTTGGTTAATTTGTCCAGCATGCTTTTTTTTTTTTTTTTTTTTCCTTCCCCCCTTAAATACATTCCCATTATTAGGCAATTTCACAATTTGGATAGTTAAAAGAGGGTTTAGATGAGTTTAAATGCAGGCTCCTTCCTTTGAAGTCAGGGGAAGTGTGTAGATGGGAGCTGAGTTTTGGCAGAAGTGAGCTGGGAATGATGAGGACGATGCGGGGAGAGGTGCTGGGCCGGGCAGGACGCGGGCTGGGACTGCTGGGTGATCTGCACAAAGTGCTAATGTGAAATGGCAGTTGTCTGTTTGATGTGTAAAAGATTTGCTGAAATTCCAGAGAAATATTCTGATGAGAGAAGGAAAGAACAGTCTGGGTTTTCAAGCCCTAGCATGTGTTTTCCTTTATGTTCTCAAATGCCGGGCGAAATCCTTATTTTTCTTTCTAAAATGAATTTTATGAATCACCTGGAGAATTGATATTTACATTGCTGGCAGTAAAATGTAATGAAATTGTGCATTATGATTCAGTATTTCTGCACTTAGGGTTTTAATGAGGATTTTATCTGTCCTTTTAAATGGTTGCTGTGTATATATTTTATTTCTAGATTAGTTATGGATTACATTTCTATTTCCAAATAACAAACATATACACTACTATATTCTGAAGAATATGATACTTTCCACAATTCATTGTCATTCCAGCCCATAACACTAATTTGATCTTCCAAAGGGAAAGTAAAAAAAAGCTTTAGTTTGTATCTAATAAAGAGAAAAATATGGATTTTTTTTCTTTTTTTTAATGCTTTTTTTTCTTAATCTCTTTTTGTTTTTTTTTTTGCTTGTTTGTTTGGTTGGCTGTTTTTTTGTTAGCTAAGAAGTAAAAATTACAAATTTTGCCAGACACTTGCTTTGCACCTGATTTAGATTTGTAACTTGTATTCTGGTGTCATAAATAACTAATTTTCTTAATGAATACCCACAACTAGGCTGGGTTTTATGAATTGATGCATAATGAAAAGGAATTTTCCATTGTACAAACTGTTTTCAGCAAAGGAATTTTGGGAGAAGAGCGACCTTAGCACTGATTAAAATATATATATATATATATATAAAGTATATATATATAAGTATATATAAATAGATATACTTTTGAGGGGTTATCTTTAACTTGACCCAAAGACGCTGAAGTTTGAAAGTCTTGGTTCAGGTGCTTGTGGCATCTCAGTTTCCAGTCTTCAACAGCAGCAGGGCCTTTCCTTACCTCTTTCTGCCCATGTGCCTCTCCCTGAGAGCCAGCTTGGATGGGGCTTGGAGCAACCAAGGTTCCCACGGCAGAGGATTTGGAACTGGATGGTCTTTAAGGTCCCTTCCAGCCCAAACCATTGGAGGATTCTTTGTCTACACCTGCTTTTTGTGCTGGCTGAGGGCGCTTAGCGCCTGCCGTGGGTGTCCGTGAGTTCCAGGGTAGATTTTGAAGGCGCTGACCAGCTCCACGGTCACTCTGGAAAACGTGCCCAGAGGTGTTTTCTGGTTTTATCTTCTCGATTCCTCCGGGATTGCAAGGCTGGAGTCCCCTGGATGCTCTCCAAGGGCATCACCTCCCGGTGTGTTGCCATCCAAGGGGCTCAGGCCGTAACCTTGGGGCCCGCTCTGGTGTGAGCTGAGGCACGGTGGTTGTGGATGGATGGCTGCTTCATAAATGCCATTCAATATCAAACAGAAGTGTTAGTCTAAACTGAAACATGAAGCACTTAATTTTGTGGCTTATGATATAGTTTCTTCCCTAGATCTTCCCTAAATACACAACATATGCCCAGGCAGGAGTTTGGTTACAATCTATGTGCCAGATTATGCCATAGTGGAAAGCATTTACTTTAGGATCAACTTCTGACTCCTCCAAACCACCGTTTGATCAATTTATTTCCTCCTCCTCTTCTTTTTTATACGTCTCAGCCTAAGTATTGGTAGGCTTTGGGTCATTATGATGATGAATTTAACTTCCCTTCAAAAAACAATTAGGAATACATACGTTGTGTCTATTAATTGGAGTATCTTTGATGAATACAAAGCAATTGAAAGGCTTTTTTGTTCATTGTGCTGTAATGATGATTTCCACTATTTCCTTATTCCCTTGGACAGTATTTTTCCTTTCTTGCCTTTGTCCTTTGTCCCTGTCTTTTCCTCCCTTCCTCCTGCACATTTACTCTGATGGTCCAGTGGACACAGTCATTTTAAAGAATGCTTTCCATTTCAGAGCACTGACTGTTTTTATTGTTTATGTTTATAACCTTGCCTTCTTCATCATTTTTCGTTTTAGCTCTCTTAATTTCCATTTTACTTGTTGCACGCTTGAACTTATATTTCTGTCTAGTTGCCACTTGAAGAAAGAATGAAGGAAACAGCAGTGGACACAGCATTAAAAGCAAATATGTGATTTTCTTGTTGCAGAACTACTGGAAGAATTAATTCCTTTTAACAGTATTTCAAAGAATTATATAAGGAAAAATGTATTTAAAGTGAACCTAATGTTTCTCTCATACCACGTTACCTGATGTAACTACATCAGTCCTTTAAATTAGTATAGTTTACCAAATGTTTTTAAAAGTAAAGGTGTTAATGATTATCAGTGGAACAATAGAAATTTAATTTCAAATTCTTTTTTTCTTTCAGTTAAATGGTAGTCCTACTGATTTCTGTTAAGGTGTTTTGTTTGAGTGCCAGTATTTTTTAATATAGCATACTCTATGGAAAATTATATGTATCTAGTTAGAGTATGGACAAATCTTTGTGTTTAGGTATTATGTAATAACATGAAAAAAATTCGATGTAACTCTGTGTATATTATATATGGAAAAAACTAAAAAAAATTAAAAATTAGAGAGTAATTTGAGAACATCTGCAATTTTTTATTTGTTTAAGAGAATATCCAATTTTTAATTAAAGATGGAATTTAAGAATGATAAATGGGACCATTATCTAGTAACAGTTACTTTGCAGGCATTTTTTTCCTAATGTTCTGCAGATTGCTGCAGGTTTGACAGTGCCTTTGGCTTTTGTGAGCAAAATGCATTTCCTACTCGTGACAGAAGAGTTGTAACTCACTAAACATGGAGCAGTTACCATGCACAGCGACATCTCTATGCTTAAACCCTGAGGAACTGAATTATTTTAAATTGTTTTTTATACAGAAATTTACAGGTAGTCCATTTTATTAAAAACCTAGGAGTCAAATATTTTATCTGCCAAATGAATTTTGAGAAATATTGCTAATGATGCTAAAACTATGCAAGAAAAGATGAATTTTGGGGGAGATTTTGGCAGGTTTTTGAATTTTTTTTTCCCCCTCTGGTAATAGAGTTACCATTTTCTTGAGGTTCTTTTCTTTTTTTATTTTACCACTTGGATTCCTTCTTTGTTGCCATCGTCCTAGATTAAAGATGGTTCCAATTTATTGTTGCATTCTGAAGTCTTAGCTGTGGGATGTCAAAGTGGGAGGGAAAAAGGTGGGCAAGTGCTTTGGGAGGAACTTTAATTACCATCAGGTGTTGTGCATCTCTTGGTATTTGTGACTCTCATTTATCCCAGGAGCAAATATTTGGTATTCTCGTGTTTCTTTGTGGCTTTCACAAATCTTCAAGGTCCTGACTGAGGGAAGTTCACTCATGTGGGGTCAACTGGCCATTGTGGTTGCTGATGACTCAAATGAAGTTTTCCAGCCAAAAGGCTTTTTTGGAAGAGGACTTGATTACAGAGCCCTCCTCTTTACCTCCTCCAGACTGCTGTGTTGCCATCCACTCAAGGTGAAACTTGGTTTGCAGCAGAACTTGTTTTGGTACCAGCCCTGCAGAGGATCTTGTGGGCCCAGCCTAGTCTGGAATTGGTTTCCAGTGGTTTCTGTGGCTGTTGAAGCATTTGGGTCTGAAGTGCTGTAAGCACAGACCCTCAGGTCTTGTCCCCAAAACCTCTATAGACAGGAGTGGTAGGGAGGAGTGTCAGAATCTGGAAAAGCAGAGTCTAATGTAATTATTGAAAATTGCATAGTGAGTTAGAAATCTTAAAACCTACATT